>ML679543.1:0-17468 GCA_007922305.1 Dermatemys mawii
AGGTAAACCCAGCATGTCAGGTGACAGTTCCAAGGGGGTCTCTGGCCGAACCCGTCACACCGCGAGCCCCAGCCCCTGCGCTACCAGCTGGAGGAGCCACCCCTGGGCTGGGCACATCCAGCTCCCCACAGAGCAGCCCCTGGAAGGCACCGGGGTCCCCCGCGCTGGCTCTGCCAGGTCGGTCTCTGCCCAGGGCTGTCAGTGGGGATCAGGGACATAGCAGGGCTCAGCATGGGGAGGGCCCCGCTTGCGTCTGTGGTGAGCCGGGGGCACTGGGGGGCCGGGCCCTTGATAATTAACCCCTTCCTGGCCAGATTCCCAGCACCGTCTGCTCCCTTTCCTTAGGGCCAGGCACCCGGCATTTCACAGCCACGGGACCCCACCCGCCTCCCCCCAGCCCCTTAGCAGCCAGCTCCTGCCTGTGGGACCCCCTTGAGTCTAAACTGGCCACCCCCAGTTACAGCCTCCCCCCTCGGACACCCGCCATCGTCCCCCGTCCATCCAGGGCTGCACTGGGCAGGGTGCGTTTGGCCTTAGTGCTTCCTCAGCCAGTGTCTGGGTTAAATCCCCCAGGACCACCAGGGCTCATCGCCCAGCCCTGAGCCGGGCCCCCCTAGGCTGCAGAATCCCAGCCCCCCATCCCCAGGACCCCTAGACAGAGCCATCAGCCCGCTGTGGATGGGGACTCTGTATCTGATCCTGATGCTGGAATAACGGCACTTACTGCCCCCCCATCTGTCCCCCTCCTCTCTCTGCAGTGGGGTCCCCCAGCCCCTTTTCTCTCCCCCTTTCTCCCACCTCCCCCGCCCTGTATTTCTATTGTACAAACCCCCAGAGCTTCCTTCTCCCCTGCCCCCAAATCTCCCCACCCCGGGGGGCTGTGATAACGGAGCTTCCAAACATCCCCTTTTGGTGGGTTCAGCCGACGAAGGGGAGTGAGAAGTTCCGGCAGCGTCACGAGAACCTGGACGCACGAACGTTGCGGGGAACGTGGGCGAGACAGAAAGCCGGGATTAGTCCGACCCGAGTGGCCGCTGGGCAGAGCCCACGGGCCGGGCTGGGGCCTGCCTGGGACACGGGAGAAGTGGGGGAGCAGAAATCTGTGGCCCACAACTGGGGTGTTGGAAACGAAGCCTCATGGGTGGGTAAAATATCGCAGGGATGGGCTGTGCCGCCCCCCTCCCCACCATTTGGGGGCCTTAAAGAAAGAGACTCGCTCCACCCTCCTGGCTGCCCCCCACCCATCTCCTAGGACCCCTGATACCCATCCGCTCTGTGTTCTCGGGGAACCAGGGTACAGTATCCAGCCGGTCTGACTCATGGAAGACCTTCACACACACACACACCCCAGCCTCTGCTTGAATCCACACACACACACACACACACACACACACACACACACACACACACACCAGCCTCTGCTTGAATCCACACACACACACACACACACACACACACCAGCCTCTGCTTGAATCAAAACCCGTCTGCCAGCCCCATTAGCCCTGCTCCCGACCTTGTGCCTTTGGGTTTTTCTTCCCCAAGTAGCACCGCTGCTGACTTTTGAACAGCTGGGAAAAGAGACGACTTGGGGGTTGGGGGGGGGGGGTACGATAGAGGCCTGTAAAATCCTGACCAGTGGGGAGAAACTAAATGAGGAGGTGTTATTTACTCCTTCTTGTAACATGGGAACGAGGGGTCACCAAAAGAAATTACTAGACAGAGGGTTTCAAACAAACAACAGGAAGGATTTCTTCACACCGCCTGGCCAGAGGATGTTGCGAAAGCCAAGATGACAACAGGGTTTAAGGAAAGAACTAGACACATTCATGGAGGACGGGGCCAGCCCTGGCTATTAGCTGGGCTGGGAGTGAGTCCCTAGCCCGTGTTTGCCAGAAGCTGGGAAGGGGTGACGGGATGGATCATTGGATGGTCCCCTGGTCTGTTCAGTCCCGCTGTGGCCCCCAGGCACTGGCCCCAATCAGCACAAATCTTTTGTGGGTGCCTGGACCCCCCGTGACCCAGTGCCTCTCAGCACCTCTCCAGCAGCGCAACCGGGGACCGGCCGGGATCGGCCGAGGGGCCTGGGAATGCCAGACTGGGCAGTGGGGCAGCACAGCCCCGGCTGGGGGGGGGGACCCCACATTTCCAGTCGGGTCGCTGCTGAGAGCACACGCATGCGCACACACACACACACACACACAGAGCAGGGGGCAGGACAGGGGACACACACACACACACACACACACACAGCAGGGGGTGGAGCAGAGGACACACACACACACACACACACATACACACAGAGAGGGGGCAGGGCAGGACACACTCACCAGGAGGGGGCAGGGCTGGGCAGGCACCTGGGAGGTGGGGGGAGGCACCAGCTGTTCTCACTGGACCCACTAGTAGGGCAGCCCTGCCCTCGGGATCTCCCCACCCACATCGCTGTCCAGCCTGGGGGGCCGGCTCTGCCCAGGGAAGGTTACAGGGAGTAGGAGACTGGGAGCCAGGACGCCTGGGTTCTATTCTGAAGGCTGGGCCCTGCTCCCCGCTTTTCCTCTCAGCAGCTAGTTCCCAGCCTCCCAGCGCACCTTTGGACCCGGGCGCTTGCTAATCCTGGCTGGGATCAGGGAGGGGCAGCGTGGGTGTGGGTGATCCAGCAATCTGGGCACAGGGAGGGCATGGGGGGGTGGCAGGAGGCTGGACAGGGAGCTATTGGAGGGTGGGGGCATGGTTGGGGGCGCACCGTGCCTGACAGACAGGAAAGGAGAGGCTGAATGTGGCATGGGGGGGGGGTGATGCCATGCCCGGACGCCTGGGTTCACGTCCTACCCCTCTACCTTTGCCCCTGTAAAGACTGGTACGGCTGGACCAATCTCAGTGCCAAGGGGTGGGAGGGGGGTGTCTTGGGTTAGCCGAGGATGGGGAATAACTGGATGGGATGGTCCTGCCCCCCCATGAGGGGGAACAGACAGTTGGGGCGCTGTGCAGTAAGCACCAGGGTGGGTGGCTCAATGGGGGGGGCCCTACATGTACGTGGGCTAGCAGAGAGGTAACATGACTTGCCCAAAACACTGGCGGAGAATAGAACCCAGGAGTCCTGGCTCTCACCCCCGTCCTCTCCCTCCCACCCACTCACCCACTCACTAGGCACCACTCCCCTCCCAGAGCCTGGGAGAGAGAACACAAGAGTTCTGGCATCCAGCTCCCTCCCCCTGCTCTAATCACTAGACACCACTCCCCTCCCAGAGCCAGGAAAGGACCCAGGCGTCCTGGCTCCCAGCTCCTACCTGTCGCTTTTGTGACAGTGTCCAAAGGGTTAACAGCGGCCCTGCCCGAGCCGGGAGGGGGTGGGGCGAGGCTATAAGGGCCCCGCGGGAGCGCGCTGCTGGTTCCCGTAAACCGCGCTCCCGGAGGGGCTCCAGCCTGCGGCTATGGCAGGTGAGACCGGCCGGGAGCCAGGATGCCTGGGTTCTCTCTTGGCTCTGGGAGGGGAAAGGGGTCTAGTGGTTAAGGGGGGGGCGGGGGGGTGGGAGCCAGGAAGCCTGGGTTCTCTCCCTGGCTCTGGGAGGGGAGTGGGGTGCAGTGGTTAAAGGAGGGTCCTGGGAGCCAGGACGCCTGGGTTCTCTCCCAGCTCTGGGAGGGGAGCAGGGTCTAGTGGTTAAGGTGAGGGGGAGGGCTGGGAGTCAGGGGTTCTCTTCCTGACTCTAAGAGGGGAGTGGGGTCTAGTGGTTAGAGATGGGTGCTGGGAGCCAGGACTCCTGGGTTCTCTCTCTGGCTCTAGGAGGGGAGTGGGGGTCTAGTGGTCAAGGTGGGGGGGAGGGCTGGGAGCCAGGACACCTGAGTTCTCTGGGATGGGAGTGGGGCCTAGTGACTCTGGGGCGGGGGTTGCCCCCCCCCCAGAGTTGCCCACTGCTGATGAGAACCATAGTCCTGACCTACTGTGCACAGGGAATTTCTCTCCCACTTCGGAGCAGGGGCCCATCTACCCCGGTATCCCGGTGGCGCCCAGGCCCACCCTGCTGCTGTTCTGTAGCAGAGCCCCGCTGGTGGCCAGAGAAGGGTAAAGTCCTCCTGCCTGGTGCCCTTTGACCCTCCAACAGCTGTTTCTCCTTCCAGCTGTTGCCCGGGCAGGGCTGGACCCCGGCTCAGAGCTGCCCCTCCAGGGGGCCGTGCTGGGGCTGCTGTTGAGCCACCCGGGGGGCGTCCCCCTGCGGGATTTCGGGAGGCTCTTCCAGCAGCACCATGGCCGGCGCCTGGATCTGCCCCGGCACGGCTACCGCTCGCTGCGCCACCTGCTGGGGGACATGAAGGAGCTGCTGGTCCTGGATGAGGAGGGCAAGGAACCGTGGGTCCGGTGCCGGCGCCCAGCTGATGCCCTGCAGCAGGAGGCCAAGACCCCCAAGAGACGCCTCCATCACCCCCGGAGCCACAAGCGGGCACCACTCAAACGGCAGCAACCAGAGGCCCCTAGAGGAGGTACGGGTGTGGGGGGCTGCCCCCTACTGGGGGGAATGGGGATTGCATGTGGTGGCCGTGTATCACCTCACCCTTCCCGTTGTCAGGTTAGAGAGCATGGCAGGTGCTGTCTACACTCCCAGGTGCAACAGTGATTTTCAGGACTCCTGAGTCCTCTCCCTGGCTCAGGGAGGGGAGTTGGGGGGGGTCTAGTGGTTAGAGTGTGGGGGAGGGCAGGACTCTTGGGTCCTCTCCCCAGCTCTGGGATGGGAGTTGGGGGGTCAGAACAGGGCTCTGGTCCCAATTCTGCCATCTACTTCGGGCAAATTCTCTCCCTTTCCCCTTCGAAAATGGCAGAATAACTTGCCTACAGCTTGCGAAGCTTAACTGCGGCTCTGGCTTTGATGTACAGTCCAGCCCTGCGAATGCAGCTTCCTCTGGGGTGGAGCGGGCCAGCTGGCCATAACAAGGCAAAACATATGGTCCTGCCTCTGCTTTGGGGCAGGATAAATCAATGAGGGGACGCCTGGGGGTACCTTGACTGACTGGGCATCGTGTAAACAGGCCTGGTACAGAGGCGGTGGCGGCAAAGGGGATGCAGGAAACGCCCCCCACCCCAAATGTGAAGGCCAGGTCCCAGGGAGGGACTGTGCCTGGGGAATTGAGGCTGGTGGGAAATTGAACGCTGCCCCCCGCAGGCTGGGAGCGAACCTGGACCCCCCTCGCCCCCCAATTCTTTGCACAAGTCTCTAGTGATGGAGCTGAAAGACTCAGGGTGGTGCTACGGGGCCCAGCCGCCCCTAGAGGGCGCCCCGGCTCAGTGCAAAATCTGCCCCGCCTTATGACAGCTCCCGTGCAGAGCTGGTGCATTGCAAAACCCGCCACAAGGTGGCAGCCCGCGAAGACCGACCGCTGCTTGCCCGGCGGGGTCCAGTTCTGTGTGACCGGCGCCCCCTAGAGGGACCCGTGCGTCCTAACGCGTCTCTTCCCTCCTCTCCCTCCAGCTCCCAGGCCTTGGAACTCCTGCCACCACCTGGCTGCCCCCCCGGGTCACCCCCCCGCCGGACCCCACCCCGGGCACCGCGCCGGCGCCTGGCTGCCCCGAGCCGTCTCGCTGTCCCACTTCCCCAGCTCCCGCCTTCCCGTGGCCGCCCCCCGACAGCCGCCCCTGCTGACCTTCGGCAACCAGCCGCTGGGCCTGGCGGCGTACCCGGGGGCAGCCCCAAATAGCCCTGCTCTGGCCCCCAGCCGGCTGCCCCGCCCCGCCCGCCCGGCCAGTCCCTGGCTGGACGCCCCCGCGGCCGAGCGGGCCGAGCTGGAGCAGAACGTGGCCCGGGTCCTGCGGGGCCACCCCGGGGGCATTTCCCTCTTCCGCTTCCGCCAGGCCTATGGGGCCGCCTACAGCCACCCCTTCCCCCTGGACAGCGCGGCCTCGGTGAAGGAACAGCTGGCGGCCATGCCGGGGGCAGTCAGGGTGGAGGGCTGGGGGGTGCAGACGATGCTCTTCCCAGTCTGCCCCCAGGAGCTGCCCAGCGAGGAGACTGGTAAGTGCCGGGCGTCAGGGTGGGGGACTGGTGGGAGGGACCATCCCGGGGATCGAACCTGGGGAGCTGGGGGGCCTCTGCCGCTTGGGCTGCGAGTCCGGGGAGGAGTCGTAGCCTGTGGGTCAGGCTGGGCTTAAGCTAAGCAGGGCCAGGCTGGGTCACGGCCGGGGGCTCAGCAGCGGGGTGCTGTGTTGCATGGAGTAGAGGATGGGACTCAGCAGGGGGCGCTGGGCTGCAGGTCGCAGAGTAGGGGCTCAGCAGGAGGTGGGGGGCTGCAGGTAGTGAGGGGGTGGGGGGCTCAGTGGGGGGCTGTCTCAGCTTTCCAGTCCCTGAGTGAATTCCCTCTCTCGTGTGTGTGTCTAGGTCTCTCCCCATCTCTTGCCAGCCCCGATGTGGCTCCGGACGCCCCTGCCGTGGTCTGTCCGTCTCCTTCCATCTCTGCCAGCCCCTCCGAGGTCACCCTGGCTCCTGCAGGCCCACAGCAGCTCCCTGTTCTTTGCAGCCCTCTCCCAGGGCACAGCGTGGCACCGGGGAGCCCAGCTGAGCTCCCCGTATCCCCCACTGCCCCAGCAGCTCCCTGGTCACCGGAGACGGGATGGGAGCATGAAGACATAGAGCCCATCACAGAGGAGACTGTCATGGAGGGCTTCGCCACGGCTACACCAGCTGCTGGTGCCGTGCCATCTGAACTGGGGGCCGAGTTCTCCCTGCCATTGACTCTGGCATCTTCTGCAACCCTGGCCCCCATGAGCTCCCCTTGGGGTCCCGTCCCACCGCTGAGCCTGGACCATAGGGCTGCCACAGATGCCGTCCTCTACGGCCTTAACTCTGCTCCCAGCTCTCCAAGCTGTCCCAGCCCGGAGCCGTCCTTTCCCCCAACTTTGCCAGGACCCATGTCTGGTGTCCATCCTCTGATAGCCGGGGTCTCCTCTGAGCCAGCCCAGTCCCCCCTCCAAGACATCCCTGGCGCTGCGGATTCCCCCAGGGAGAGACCAACCTTCAGGCCCCTGCCTCTGGGTGAGCCCAGCTTCACATCCCCCTACAAACATCAGGAGGATGGGGGGGCACCGCAGGCAGCCATCAAGCCAGAGCCCCGTCTGCCCCCTATCTCCCCACCCCGCCCCCCACCTATGGGGAGTAAGAGGAAGCCACTCAAGCGCAAACCTGACCCCTGTGTCCTCCTGTGAGGTGGGCGCTGTGAGTTGATAGCAGGTGTGTGTGAAATTGATGTAGGCGGGGGAATAACACAAGGGGCTAGGGCAGGCTGGATAGGAGGGGGATTGTGGGACAAGCCCCCGCATGCATTAGAAACACTTCTCTCCTGCTAGGGGAGAGGGAGCCGGATTCTGCCCCGGCTTCCACATCGCCAGCTGCGAGCGGATCTGGAGCAGGCGGGGAAGGGGACATGGGGAGTAAAGCGGGGCAGGGGTTGATGTGGGGTTGGGTGGAATCTTCATGATGTCCAGTGGGCTGATTTGAATGTAGGTGGATGGCCCCATAGCCTCACAGTGACCCAGCGTGGGGCTGGATTGGCCCCAGTGCTCCCTAGAGGTGGAAGGCAGCTGTGTCCCAGTGGGGCAGCCAGTTCCCTCCCAGTAGCACTGGTTTGAGAGGGAGGTAGAGTCACCTTTAAAGCTGGGACCTGTCTGGGATCAGCCATCTGGCGTGGATCCAGAACCCACCCTCTTCTAGTAGGGGCTGGGACAGATCTAGAACCCACCCCAGTGTGGTGGAACCTTCTCCACCAGTTGAGGGGCATCTATTGAATCTAGAAGTCATTTGGTTTGGGAAACGGGGTCTAGAACCTGTTCCACTTGGTGAGGGAGGGCAGGGAATCTAGAACCAGCTACATTCTGGCGTGGGGCATCTGGAACACATGTCGTTCGGTCAGGACATGGTGGGATCTAGACCCTGTTCCGCTTTGATGAATCTAGAACCCACTCAATTATGTGGAGGCCTGAGGAATGTAGCGCTGGGTCTGCTCGCGAATCTAGAACATGCTCCATTTTGTTGTGGGCTGAGGAATCTAGAACCTCCCCTCCATTCTCTGGGGCTCTAGCTCCCACTCTATTTTTGTGGGAGGGTGCACACACCCAGTGTTATGGGGGGCTGACGGGAGAGGGTCTGTGGCCACTCCAAAGCCATATCATTGCCCTGAGCAAAGGAAAAATGTTATTTAAATATTTATTTTCCCACCCTCAGGGAAAACTTGTCTTGTATATTATTTGATGAATCTCCAGTTGTTCTCCCAATAAAATTTGCGTCCTGAATGATCGGCTCCTTTCTGCAGCATTTCTCTCATCACGGAGGGGGAAATCCGGGGTATGGTGGGGAACTCGCCTCTTAAAGGTGCTAGAGCAGAGAGGCCCTTGGCTTGCAGAACCTAGAACCCAGCAAGGCTAAGTCACCGCTTCAGATAACTCGCCAGGGCAGCGTGTGTGGCAGGGAGATGACCAGGTTGGCTCAGAGCCGAGTTCCCCCAAGCAACTTCTCCAACCAAGGGAGACGCCAGCTGCTTCGGAGACAGTTGAGAGCCAAATGGTGGCAGAAGTGGGATCATCCTCCATCAAGCTTGCTCTCAACCCAGCTCTAAGGTGACGTCTACCTAGCAAGCGGCTGCAAGTCTCACAGCCTGGGTTTGTCTTTGCTGGTGCATCCCTTTTTTTTTCCTCATCACGGAGTGGGGCAGGGAATTCATGACGTGTTGGAAGACCCCTGCTCATTAGAGCAGCATCCCTGGGCTTAGGGGATTGAGACATATGATTTGCAACCTCTGAACCGCGGACCCCTGGTGGTTCCCAGAATATGCCTAACATATCCCAAGGGGTCTGCTTCTCCCTTTGACATTTTTTTAAGGGTCTGCAAATAAAAAGGGTCAAAACACCTTGCCCTGGAACCCGGCAGGCCGAAGTCACTTGGCCTAAACTGAAATTTTCTGATCTACCAGGGAACTACCTCTCCCCCGCTCCCCATCTCGTTGTCCCTGATCTAATCAGAAATTGGTGTGGGGTTCAGACGGGGAAGGTTTTGTATTAAATCTGTTCGAAATGGTGGGGATACAGTTCAGATTTTTGTACCTATCAATGACTCTGTCTGACTACTCTTTAATTAATACCCAGAGGGCCTGGACAGTCTGTCGTGTATATGGCCTGGATGCTGGTCTCCATCTTTAATGCAAGGGGGAAACCCCAGCTAGGTTGGCAGTGTGGGATCTGCTGAAGGCAGCCTACGCTGGGCCCAGCCATTTCTTGGGAGAGGTCTCTCAGTTTTAACAGACAAAGGTCTAACAAGGTTGGGGCTGAAGCCAGACAAATCCTCCATGACCCGCTCAAATTCTTTTTTTGAACCCAGTTATCCTATTGGTCTTCACAGCATCCTCTGGCAGTGAGTTCCACAGGTTAACTAGGAGCCGGGGGGGGCGTGCCCTAAAAGAGGGAGGGGCCTCAGGTGCCAAACCTGTGGCCTCACTCCCATACCACAAAACCTCTTCTCCCCAAGGCCTCGCCCCAGCCCCTGAGGCCCTGCCCCTCTGCCACCTCTTCCTCCCAAGGCTCCATCCCCCATTCGCTCCTCGAAGAATTCCTTCCTTAGGTTCATTTTAAACCTGCTGCCTGTTCATTTCATTGGAATTTAGGATTTTCTTCTTTTCATTTGAAACAGGACAATCCCCCCGCCCCCATAAATAAATAAATAAAGCAGCGTTTCTGACTTTGGACGAGCTTGTTCCTTGTGTGGGGTAGTTCCGCAGGTACTGTGTGTGTGTGTGTGTGTGTGTGAGAGAGAGAGAGAGAGAGAGAGAGACTTTCCTGTGCCCAGTTTTCAGTTTGATGCCTTTCCTATTGTGTAATCCTCGTGGCTCAATGAGGAGCCGCTGTTCCACAGGAGGTAGTATGGTCTAGTGGTTAAAGTGCTGTCTCTCTCTGTGTGTGTGTGTCTTCCTGGCTTTGGCCTGCTGGGGGATACTGGGCAAATTGTTTCCCCAGTCCCTCTCCCGTGCCTCAGTTTCCCCATCTCAAAAAATGTGGGCTAAGAGATCCGCTATGGAAAAGTGCAGAATCATAGATCGGGTGTGGGGTGGGGTGGGGGGGTGGTATAGTGACCAATCTTTGTCCCATTTGGCATCTCATGAATAGTCCCCACCCCCAAACATGGTTCACACCAAGTCAAGTGCCTTGCAGATGTGGCCCCCTAAACAGCAGCCTCTGGGGCTTGGGGCACAGAGAGTTAAAGTCCAGGCCACCTTTCCACTTGATCTGCTCCCTTCCAGCAGTGCCCCAACAGGCCCAGGACCCATATCGCCTCAGCTGGGGAAACAGCTCTGCCCTGTCCCCCAACCAGATTTGGCTTGTTCTGTGACCCCCACACCCAGCTCTACCCGCTGGCCCCGCTCCCATTTTGAAGTTGCACATGTCAGTCTCTGAGCCCAGGTTATACAATTGGCCCGGATCCCCCTGGGGCAAGGCATCCTTTACGGCCTTAACTCTGCCCACAGTTCCCAGTCTGCAGTTGTCCTTTACCCTGGCACTGCCAGGACCATGGCCTGCTGCAACATCACCCAGCCCCATATGCCTGTAACCTCCCGTCATAGCTACTACTCTGTGAGCATAGGGCCCTCAATTCCCCCTGACACCCTCTTATGCCTCCCCCACCCCAAATCCCTCTAAAGGACCCCTGCCAAGGAGACTAACACTGTTCTCTTTGGCCTCCCATGTCCTCTCTCAAGGGAGCCGTTCAGACACTCCCTGACCTCCAAATACCTGACTTTCCCCCTCTAAAGTGTCCCCACAGAGGGATCCCTCCCCCCAAATGCCCCCTCACATCTTAACTGACCCTCAATGTCTCCCTCTCCACTCCACCTCTCCCCTCACCCAGCAATGTTCCCCGCCCTCACCCAAGGTCTAGAAAATGGGGTAGGCCTGGACCTCCTGAAAGGCACAAGGGATTGGCTCTGAGCACCAGCCAATGAGAAGGCCTGCTCCTCAGGTCCCGCCTTCATTGACCAGAGGGTGTCTCCTGATTGGCTCCCTTGGGTCCCGCCCCATAAGGGATTAAGGTATAAAGGGGACCCCTAGGTGCAGGGTACCTGGTTTGTTTTTTTGGTATCTGTCCTGGTAGCTTATTTGTTTGGATCTGTCCAAAGGGAGCCAGGACTCCTGGATCCTTTCCTGGCTCTGGGAGGGGAGTGGGGTCTATTGGGTTAGAGGAGGAGTGGGACTGGGAGCCAGGACTCCTGGGTTCTATCTCTGGCTCACAAGCTTTCCCCTCACAGGTGGGCTGCACTCAGGGCTGGCCCAGGTCTCGGCGGGCGCCATGGAGCCCTGGCTCGAGGTGGTGGTGGTGGCTGCCGGTTCCCCGGAGCTGGACTCGGACCGGGATACGCTGGCCAGGGAGGGGAGCTCCCCTGCTAGGAAGAGACCTCGCCGCTCCCCACCTCGGACAGAGACCCCCATGGAGTGGGAGCCTGTGGAGCCAGCTGGTATGGGGGGCACCCCTTTGCCCTGCTGGGGGGAAGGGTGGTGTGGGGGAGGGGATGAGGAGGATTTAGGGTGATATGGGGCGGTTAGGTTGGAGGGGGCTGGGGGCAAAGAGAGGGGCTGGAGGGGTTTTGTAGGCCCAGGGGGAGTATTAGGGGTCGTGGGGAGCTATGGAGCCTAGTGAATCCGTGGCTCTGATCTCTGCTCACCTGTCTCCAGGTGTCACAGATCCTCTGTCCTGGGGTGGCTGCGCTGCCCCCCCACACCGAGGGCCTGTACTCTGTGTCTTCCCCATGGGGCCTGGGCAAGCCCCCTAGCCCTATATCCTCTGCCCACAGGCTCTTCCTATCTCCCCGGGGTTGGTTTCGTGCCCCAGCGGGGGTTTTATTCTCTCCTCCCTTCAGGTCGGGATCCCCCGGCGTGGGGTGCTTCCCGCCGGCCGTGCTCCACTTCCAGGCCCCCCCGCGCCGTATCCCCCGGCCACTGGGCCACCGACCACTGGGACCCGGCTCACGAGTGGCCCAAGGAACCGGCTGGGCCAAGAAGTGAGGAGGCTGGGTATGGGGGAGGGCAGGACTCCTAGGTTCTATTCCTGACTCTGGGAGGGGAGTGGGGTCTGGTGGGTTAGAGTGGGGGCGTGCGGTGGGGCAGGGGAGAGTTTGTTTTCGTGCTGAGGAGCCCTGTCCGGCTTGGGGGACCGGCGGGGGTTGGGGGGTGCACACCGGGTGTATCTCAGCCTTGATCTCCCCCTGGGGGTCTCTGCCCCACCCCACGGCCCTGTCGCCGCGTTATCTCCACTCCCCGTCAGTGAGTTTGATTTTGCTGTAGATTCTCTCCCCCCTCTACCCATTGTAGAGTTGACAGATGGATCTGCAACAGCCTTGGGGTTTCCCCCCAGTCGAGCCCCCCATGGCAGCCAGTCACAGCCAGCCCCACGCGCGGATCCTGGGACCTCTGCCTTCTGCCCTGGGACAGGGGACCTGGCGCGCCAGCGGCTGAAGAAGCCTGCTTGGTCGAAGAGAAGGAAATCCATGGGAAGCGGAGGTGGTTAAAGCGGAGAGAGGGGAGCCAGGACTCCTGGGTTCTATCCCCAGCTCTGGGTGGGGAGTGGGGTCTAGTGGTTAGAGCATGGGGGGTGGGGAGGCTGGGAGCCAGGACTCCTGGGTTCTATTCCTGGCTCTGGGAGGGGAGTGGGGTTGAGTGTGTGGCTGGGAGCCAGACCTCCTGGGTTCTATTCCTGAGAGGGGAGTGGGGTCTGTGGTTGGAGTTGGGGGGTTGGGAGTCAGGACTCCTGGCTTCTATTCCTGGGACGGGAGGGGGGGTCTGTGGTTAGAGCAGGGGGGGTTGGGAGTCAGCACTCCTGGGTTCTATTCCTGGGAGGGGAGTGGGGTCTGTGGTTAGAGCAGGGGGGGGTTGGGAGTCAGGACTCCTGAGTTCTACTCCCAGCTCTGGGAGGGGAGTGGGGTCTGGTGGTTAGAGCAGTGGGGGGTTGGGAGCCAGGACTCCTGGGTTCTGTCCCCAGCTGCGGCGGGGGAATGGGGTCTAGTGGTTAGAGCAGGACTCCTAGGTTCTAGGGCTCGAGCTGACTCCAATCTCCAGGGGTGACTCCTAACCCCTTGCTCTCCCTGTCTGTCTGTCCCAGGCCTTGCGGCCCTTACCCCCCTGGTGCAGGGCATCCTGTCGGCCTTCGCCTCGGGCCTGAGGCTGGCAAAGCTGCTGGAGATCATGAGGAGCCAGCATGGGGTGGATGTGGAGGCACTGTGCCAGGCTGCCAATGCCCCGGATGTCCTGGGGGTGCTGGCCCGGGTGCCAGGGCTGCAGGTGCGCACCCCAGAGAGAGGCCCCCAGTGCCTTATCCTGCTGGAGAGAGGTAGGGGCTGGGGGTGGGTTGACGGGCATGTGAATTTCCCTCTTCCGCCAGGCCTGCCCTGCCTCCCCGAAACATACCAGCGATGCCAATATTACCTCCCTCCCGCTGGGAGGTGTCCCCTGGCCGGGACCTGCCTGCTGTGTAGCCGAGGCTGCGTTCTCGTGGCCCAGCAGAGGGCGCTGTGTGGGTCTGATACCGCCTGCCTGAGTCTGCCTGGAGCCTGAGCTCGTCGTGGTGTGAGGCGGGAGCTGCTCTGAGTTTAACCCACGCTGAGCGGCTTGTACTCCGTGGCTGCTCCTCCCTCTTGGAGCAACGGGCTCAGGCTCCCGGCAAACTCAGGCAGGCGTCGGCTGTGCTCGTTTAATCTTTGAGCCGTTCGTCGTGGCCCGAATGGCGAGAGACGCGGAGGGTGGGTGCACACCGGATGTATCTCAGCCTTTGTCTCCCGCAGGGGTCTCTGACTGACCCACCCCATGACCCTGTTGCTGGTTTATCTCTGGTCAGTGTCTGGGATTTTCTTTGGCTGTAGATTGTTACTTTTGTCCCCTTCCTAGCATCGGCAGATGAATCCGCACCAGCCCCAGGGGTGCCCCCCAGTTCAGCCCCACCCTCAGATCCTGGGTCCTCTGCCTCCTGCCACCTGGGAAGAGGGGACCTGGAGTGCCAGCGGCCGAAGAAGCCTGCTCGGTCGAAGAGACGGAAATCCGTGGGAGACAGAGGTGGTTAACTTGCAGAGTTGGGAGCCAGGACTCCTGGGTTCAGTCCCTGGCACCGGGAGGGGAGTGGGGGTCTTGTGGTTAGAGCAGGGGGGCTGGGAGCCAGGACTCCTGGGTTCCATCCCTGCCACCAGGATGGGGTGTGGGGTTTAGTGGTTAGAGCAGGACACCTGGGTTTGATCCCTGGCACTGGGATGGGGAGTGGGGACTAGTGGTTAGGACTCTTGGGATCTAGGGTTTGAGCTGGCTCCAGCGTCCACGATCCCGTGTGCTTCTGATCTCCTGGTGTATCTGTCCCCAGGTGTGGCTGTCACCCTCGCCCCCTTTCTGGGGCACGTCCTGCGTCCCTTCCCCCTGGGCCTGGGGCTGCCCAAGCTGCTGGAGGCCGTGCGGCGGGACCTCGAGCTGGACCTGGTGGCGCTGAGCCAGGAAGCCGGGTACGGGGACGTGCTGGGGCTGCTGGGGCAGGTGCCTGGGATCCGGCTACACAAGTCATCGAGGGGCGGCGCGTACACGGTGCACCCCGACGCAGGTGGGCGGGTGGGGGAGATGTTTGCCCCTCCCCCTTCTACACGGAGTCTGTGGCTCTCGGCCCCCCCAGCTCAGGCTCCTGGCAAACTCAGGCAGGCGTCGGCTGCGCCCGACGCACGCTTTCAAGGAGTTCGTGGTGACCAGTGTTACGCAGGCGGTCAGACCGGATGATCCCCACGTCCCACCTGGTTCCTCCTCCCCTGGAGTGTGACCCCGGCTGGGTTTTCATCAAAAGCGTTTTTGATCCTCCCCCTCTGCCAGAGTGAAAACGTTCAGGAAAACGCACGTGTCTGACTCAGATGAAATTTCATTTCGGGGGGAGGCAAAAGTCTTGGTGTTCTGGGAACAGAATCTTTTGATTTTTTTTTTCTTCCCCCTTCCAAAAATTCATTGTTTTCTATTGGCTCTTTTTACAAGCGAGGTCAAATGAGGAACCAACGCCTGTGATTTTTACGCCAAGTTTTTGATCTGAAAGGAAACTCTAAAAAGACCGGGGCCTGGTCCATCAATACACTTGGTTATGCTAAAAATCCAAACACAGGGGGGCTGAGTTTTGACCCCATCTTTAAAAAAAAAACAAAAAAAAAACAAAAAAAACACCCTTTTGTGTATTTATATATATTTTTGGAGGAAGTTGTGAAAAATGTTTTGGAACAGGTGAAACTTCAAAACCGTGGCACTTCCTGTACTGTGGAAAACTCACCTCCACCACTCTAGTTGCGTGGTCAGTCCCTGCTCCTGACCCAATGGGGCTCAGGGGGTGTGTGTGTGTGTGTGTGTGTGTGTCCAGGGCTTGCGAAAGTGGGGACAGTTGGACCTGGGCTTTGGGCCTCCCACAAATTGCCTGTAATGGGAGTGAAATGGGCCCCACGCTTCTCTCAATGAGCCCTGAGTGTGACCCAAATGGCTCTGAAATGTGGGTGTCTGCTGCCGGCAACGGTAGTAGGTTGTTACCCTGTGGAAAGTAGACATTAGCTCGGGTGGCAAGAGCCCAGAACTGCTTAGTGGATAGGGGGGAGGATACTGGTGGAGACTCTGGTCCCATTTTTGGGGTCCCATTGCCTCCCCCTGAGCCCACCCCCCCCTTTTTCTTCTCTGCTGTGCCATGGTCCCCACCTCCTGCTGATCTTCCTCTGGGGGGAGTGCTGCCCCCAAGCAGGGAGTGCTGCCCCCAAGCTGGGACTGCGGGAGGGAGCCAAGAGACCGGACAGAGCCAGTCTGATGCAGAGACAAGGGGCCCTGGGCTCCCACCCCCTCTCTCTCCTCGGTGGGTCAGGCCCCTTGGTGTGAGGGGAGGGGCCTAGGGGCTACCACTGCAGTGGGGTGGGGTGTCTCCTAGAGAAGTGGGGCTGGGCATGAAGGCTCCACCCCTAAAGCAAGTCCCCCAATGGGGAGCAGTAGGCTCAGGCCCCCTCAGACCCCAGCAAGGATTGGTCACATTTCTTTCCCCCCGCCCCCTACCTTTTCTCCCAGGGGCCAGGAGGTGCCTTATTAATTGACAGTCAGGACCCAACAAAGGTCTCATGACTCCAGGAGCTGGGGCTTTAGGCCCCGATGGGCTCCTGCTCCAGGGTCCCAAACCACCAGGTGGAGGGTAAACGCCGCAAGGAAACAAAACTCTCCCTTTCAACGGGAAAAGACAATTGTTCTGGTGTTTTGTACAGAATTATCATCCCTCATCAGCGTGCAATCAGGCAACGGAACCCAGGTTCCCAGCACCCCCTGCTCTAACCACTATACCCCACTCTCCTTCCAGAACAGAGCATAGAACCCAGGAGTCCTGGCTCCCAGCTCCCACCCCCCTCTAACCACTAGACTCTCTCTCAGAACAGGAGCATAGAACCCAGGAGTCCTGGCTCCCAACATCGCCCCCATCCCCGACTCTAATCATTAGACTCCACTCCCTTCCCAGAATAAGAACACAGAACCCAGCAGTCCTGGCTCCCAGGCCCCCCCACCCGCTCTAACCACTAGACCCCATTAAGTCCCAGGTGCTTGGGCTCCGGCTCCTTCAGAGCCCTGCTCCCCTCCGCTGTGGTACTGGAATCCCTGTATAGCCCCCACCGCTGCCTGGAAATGCCCCTGGGGGCTGCCCCCAGCCGCCTCTCCCAAAGCCAGTCCCCTTGTCCCCTGATCTCAGTAATACTCCAGCCCCCCCATCCCCACCCTGTAGCTGCCATGTCCCAGCCCACTTCACCCCTGAAGCAGTGGGGGTGATCTGCCCCCCCTCCAGGTCATGCTGGCTTAATCCCCTGCCCCCCATACAGAATAGCTCCAGCCGTACAGATGGCAGGGGAGGCAGGGCAGGTCCATGGCCAGTCCTGTGCCCCCAGTGGGGCAGCCCCACATCGTTCTCCACCTCCCTGTTTCCTGTCCCAGTAGAATCCGGACTCGCCCTGGCCCCCACCAGTTCCTCCCAGTAAAACCAGGCCTGGCTTGATTCCAGGGATGTCCCAGCCTCAGCCTTTCAGCCCCAGAGAATCGGGCCTGGGACGTTCCAGTTCCTCCCAGTCCCACCAGTACAGCTCTTTCTGCTCCTGCGGTGGGTTCCCTGTCACCTCCGGGCCTACCCCACTTCGGGGCAGCCTGGGGAGACGGGGGGGGGGGGGCTCTCTCGTGCCCCCCCTTGGCCGGCCGATACCAGTAGTGCCCATTCAGTAGCGTCGCTCCCTGCTGTAGCCGTGGGGGGCCCCCCAGACGCGGGGCAGGACCGTGGGCCCGTGGTAGAGTTGACCCTGCAGCCGGCCCAAGGCCCGGTAGCCCTGGGCCGGGGACATGTAGGCGGGCGACAGGAAGGCGGGGGGCGGGCGGGGGTCCTCGGTGGCTGGGGGGGCGCCCCTCCGCCTCATCAGTGCCCGGGCTGGTGTGTCCTTCGTACCCC
>ML679543.1:19581-35683 GCA_007922305.1 Dermatemys mawii
GAGTGGGGTGCAGGGGGATGGGAGACGGGAAGAGAAGGAGAGAAATTCAATCGTTCTGAATTAACAAAACTGGAAACGTCCCCAAGGAAAACAAAACACTGGGAAATGGGGGGACCCTGAACACCCCCCCACACACACCGCAGGAGAGAGTCCACTCGAGGGAGTGTGAACAGCGACGTCGCTGCCCCCAACTCCCGGTGCTGAGGGGGTGACACCTCTGGGGTGGGCCCGGGGGCTGGTTCGCCCAGGACCCCTCGCCCAGCCCTGACATGCAGCCCCTCTGGGGTGGGGCCCAGTAACCGCTCACCTCACCCTGCTGCACTGAGGCCCCTGAAGCAGGGGCCGTCCAGCGTCCCAGGGCAGGAAGCGGACAGGCACAGGGCCAGCTGGGATTGAGCCGGACACCGGGGTTCATGGGCACCAATCCTGGGGCCGATGCCCGTTGTGCCAAAGCAAAGACGGGTCTCGCCCCAAAGAGCCAACATGGCACAGGTGAGACATGGGGTGGGGGGGGCCCGCAAACGGGGGGGGGGGAAGTATACCCCTGGACACCTGGGGTCCCCCCCCTTGTTGCCCCCCCCCCCCCCCCACTTCCCCCCCCCCACTAACCTTCCCCCCCCCCCCCCCCCCGCACCCCGGACACCTGGGTCCTGTTCCCAGTTTCCAGCCCCTCCTGCATGACTCTGCATTCACTCCCGGACACCTGAGTTCCAGTCCCAGTTTGACATCCCCCACCCCTGCTCCCCTTCTCTAGATGCACCCCCGGATGCCTGGGTCCTATTCCCACTTCCTGCTGTCCCCCGCCTCCCCGCCACCCTTCAATCCACCCCGACCCCGGCTGACGCCTCACCCGGATCCCCACCGTGACCCAGCTCCCCCCAAAACCCGCAGGGCCGGGGACCCCAGGACCCCGGCCGCCCCCAGCTCGGCGCAGAGACAACCACAGCAACCGTCACCCCGCGCCAGGGCTTTATTCCTTCAAACCGCTCCCCCCAGTCTCTCACAGCGCCCACAGCAGGACGGCCGTGCCCAGCGCCAGCGGCAGGCCCCAGCCGGGCCCTGGCCGGGGGGCGCCGACCCCATTGCACAGGCTGCCCTTGCAGCACTGGGTGACCAGGCTGTAGGTCACCCCCATGTGGGTGACGGGGTGCTCCTTGCCGCAGCGGATAGCGCGGGTGCAGCCCTTGGTCTGGATGAGGGAGACGCCCAGGGCGGCGCCGCGCCCCACGAAGCAGTCCTCGTCCGGGGCGCAGCTCATGCGCGTGCTGGGGCAGTGGCGGGAGGAGGTGACCTCGCAGAAGAAGCATTCCTTGGGGCGGGCACCGGGCAGCGCCAGCAGGAGAGACAGTGCCAGCAGGGGCAGCATGGGAGCAGCGGGCCGAGGGCACAGACGGGGACGTCAGAACCGGAGTCTGGATCCGGGCTGCTCCGGGGACGTCAGAACCAGGATCTGGATCCGGACTACTCCGGGGACGTCAGAACCAGGGTCTGGATCCGGACTACTCCGGGGACGTCAGAAGCAGGGTCTGGATCCGGACTACTCCGGGGACGTCAGAAGCAGGGTCTGGATCCGGACTGCTCTGGGGACGTCAGAACCAGGATCTGGATCCGGACTACTCCGGGGACGTCAGAACCAGGATCTGGATCCGGACTACTCCAGGGACTTCAGAACCGGAGTTTAGATCCGGGCCACACCGGGGACATCAGAACCAGAG
Source organism: Dermatemys mawii (assembly GCA_007922305.1). Taxonomy (NCBI): domain Eukaryota; kingdom Metazoa; phylum Chordata; order Testudines; family Dermatemydidae; genus Dermatemys; species Dermatemys mawii. The sequence goes on from ML679543.1 coordinate 21,297, forward strand.
TCTGGATCTGGACTACTCCAGGGATGTTAGAACCAGGGTCTGAATCTTGACTAGTCCAGGGACATCAGAACCGGAGTCTGGATCCAGGCCGCGCCGGGGACATCAGAACCAGGTCCCAGCCCTCCTGCTCCAGGGACTTCAGAACCGGAGTCTGGATCAGGGCCGCGCCAGGGACGTCAGAACCAGAGTCTGGATCCGGGCCGCGCCGGGACGTCAGAACCAAGTGCTCGGATCCAGTCACTCCAGACCCAGGTGGGAGCCGCGAGGACTCTGAGTTCAGAAGCAGGGTCTGGCAGGAGGATCCGGACTCCGGGTCGCTTTGGGCTACCGGCCGTGGCCGCTGCAGAGAGCCCAGTGCCGCCCCGAGCCCCCTGCCCAGAGAGAGTAGCCCAGCAGCGATGACCTCACAATAAGGCCACAAGATTCTCATTGGCCCATTCCAGCCAGAGCCTGGTGATGTCACAGTGAGTGATGTGATGTCACAGAGAGTGATGTCACTGTGAGGTCTGGATCATCAGCTAAAGAGAGTCTAGTGGTTAAAGCAGGGAGGGGCTGGGAGGCAGGACTTCTGGGTTCTCTCCTTGACATTGGGAGGGGACTGGGATCTGGTAGTTAGAGCAGGGAGGGGTTGGGAGCCAGGACTCCTGGGTTCTATCCCCATCTCAGCTATTAACCCATTGCAGAATCCAGGGGTCTGGTCCCTTTCGCACACTCTGTTGCAGGATTCCCCTTCTGCAGCGTGGGGGTGCTGACCCCTTCCCCATAGGGGACTCACCAGGGGGGCACTCTCCCTTCTGCAAAGCACAAATGGGTGGTGTATCCCCCCCAGCACCCACGCTGCCCTGCACCTTAGCACCCGCTGTATGATCCGCACATCCCAACACTGCTGAAACCAAGAGCTTTCCTCACCACTCGTGAACTGAGTTCAGTACGTTCTCAGCCGGAACGGGTCATCCCCATCACCCAACCCACTCCCACCCCATTGACATCCAATTGCAGAGACCAATGGCGCTGAGATGCGGCCCCTCTGGGGTGGGGAGCAGGGGCTGGGTATATAGGGACCCCTCACCTGGCACAGAGAAGCCCCTCCGGGTTGAGACAAGATGGGAGACGCTAAAGGAAACCCCATGGTGAAGCGGGGGGCCCAGATGGGGTGCTCTCCCTTCCCACCCATCCCTGAACCCCCCCCCACCTCACCTGTAGCTCCCTGTGATCACCGTGTCCCCGTCGATCAGCAGGAATTTCTCCTTCAGGGTCCCAGTCACCTGTTTGCGCTTTCGGCTCCAGAAGGTGCAGCCCGCAATGACCCGCACTCGCAGGTTCTGGGGGGGTGGGGGAGGATGCACAAAATCAGGAGCTGGGGCCAAAGCCACGTCTGGGGGATCCCCACCCCCCCAAGGCAGATAATCAAAGCTGGAGGGGGTTGGGGTCCCTGAGCATAGCCGGATGCCCCCCCACCCAGATCTCTGGATCCCTGCCATAGATCACACACCCCCGTTCCCCTCCAGGGGGCGCTCTCCCTGGGCAGTCAGGGTGCGTCCCATTTCCCAGCCCAGCACTAGGGGACGCTGGGCGGCAGGGGCCAGGCCTCACCTCCAGGTAGCGCACGTTAAGGCAAGCGGCCTCAGCCATGCTGAGGAAGGCGGCCAGGTTCTGCTCCCCAAGAATCAGGTACACGGGGACCCCCCGCTGCATCCCGGCCTCGTGCAGGTCCAGCAGGATGTCGGGGTCCGTGAAGACGTCCATCACGATGGCAACCACCTGGGAAATACCCCACAAAGAGCTGCACACATCCCCTCTAGGGGGCGCCGGCTCCCAGCTGGCCCCAGGGCAGAAACCAGCCAGCTCAGGGCAGGAGGAGGTTGGGTTCCCAGCACTCAGTGTCACTCCTCTGGGACTCCCGCCCCACTCCGCTCCCAGAGCCGGGGACAGAACCCAGGAGTCCTGAACCCCAGTTTCCCAGCTCCAACCACTAGACCCCACTCTCGTCCCAGAGCTGGGATCAGAACCCAGGAGTCCTGACTCCCCGTTTCCCTGCTCCAACCACTAAGCCCCGCTCCCCTCCCAGGGCTGGGAACAGAACGTAGGAGTCCTGGCTCCCAGCCCCTTCTGCGCTAACCACTAGACCTCCCTCCCCCCACTCCTCTCCCAAAGGCAGGGATAGAACCCATGAGTCCTGACCCCCAGCTCCAACCACTAGACCCCCTATCCCATCCCAGAGCCAGGGATAGGACCCAGGAGTCCTGACCCCTCCCAGCTCCAACCACTACACCCCACTCCCCTCCCAGAGCTGGGGACAGAACCTAGGAGTCCTGGCTCCCAGTCTCCCTGCTCCAACCCCTAAACCCCACTCTCCTCCCAGAGCCAGGGATAGAACCCAGGCGTCCTGGATCCCCGTACCTTGGCAGCCTGCTGAATTTTCCTGCGCACCAGCTCCTTGATCTTGGGGGCCCCGTCCCCGGGCGGGTGCGTGTAGACCTCTGCACGGGTGGCGCCCTTCCAGGGCCCGTCCAGGGGCCAGCCCAGCTCCAGGTCGGGGACGGGCTCATCCGAGCACCCGGGCCAGTAGCTGAGGCTCTGCTGGTCGGCATCCTTGCCCCCCTCCCCCGCTGGCTCCGGGATGTCCCGGGCCACTTCAGCTAGGTGCCGGAGCTCGTCGTCAGACAGGAAGGGGCGCAGCCGGTCCTGTGCCAGGCGCTGCGCGTAGGCCGACCGCCCTTCGGCCAGCAGGGCCTCCACAGCCAGCCGCTGCCCCTCCGAGTAGAAGAATTCGGGGCTGGATTCAGTCACCGGGGTCCCTGGGGGGGCGTCCTCCAGGCAGTCCAGCTGGGAGGCCGCCATGGGCCCCGTGGCGAGTGGGGACGGGGTTGGGGGGCACCCCCCCACAGACAATCAGAGATACAGACACTTCCCCGACACACCCTGCTCTCTGCCAACTTCCCTGCCCACCTAGTCAGACGGTGAGTCCTCTGTGCGCCAGGCAGAGTCACCGAGATCGGGGTCCCGTCGGGCTGGGCGCTGCCCGGACACAGAGTCACCGAGATCGGGGCCCCGTCGAGCCGGGCGCTGCCCGGACACAGAGTCACCGAGATCGGGGCCCCGTCGGGCTGGGCGCTGCCCAAACACAGAACTCACAGTCGTCTCTCCTTCCTGTCCCCTGTCCAAGGCGTGGGGCCTAATCCCCATCCGGTTCGCTGCAAGCCCCCACACTCAGCAGCCCGCACCTCCGGCGGTGCAGTCCTAGGAGGTAGCGACATCTGTAGGGAAACACCCACCCCCCCACCAGGGGGTGTCTGTCCGGGGGCACCTCACAGCTGGACCCTGCTCCTGTCTGGCCTGGGGGGCAGAAAGCAGGCTCAGCTAGGGGTCAGAGACCCAGCCTCAGACTGCGGAGACCTGCGGTCAAGGTCCTGCTGCTCTGTGGCCTTGGTTTTTCCGTGCCTCGGTTTCCCCAGATACCACAGTGAGGAGTATCTGAAACAGACGGGTGCCTCTCTACTGGGTCGATCAAGTGCCCCCAGGAGCCAGCCCTCGGCAATCAGGTTCCTGCCCTGGGGGGCTCCGCCGGTCGAAGGCCCTAGAGGGAGGGAAATCAGGCCTCAGGGCAGGGTCCCAGCTTTGGGGAAGCGAGACGCACCCCACCACCCCGTTCACAGCACCGCAGCGGAAGGTGTGATAAGATTAGGTTCCAGGGGTGTGTTTTCGGTTCCCCACCTCCTTTTCTGTTAGTTATAGGGCTCAGGGCAGGACAGGGTGTCAGGTGCAGTGGTTAGAGCCGGGGGGGCTGGGAGCCAGGACTCCTGGGTTCTGTCCCCAGCTCTGGGAGGGGAGTGGGGTCTGGTGGTTCGAGCCGGGGGGCTGGAAGCCAGGACTCCTGGGTTCTATCATAGACCATTGACTCTTCTCTTCCCTCCCCCAGGCTCCCAACAAGGAACAAGCTCATCACCAGGGGCATGGATTCCTGCAAACAAAGAGAACCGGTCCCGCCTGGGATTAATCTCGTAAAATCGAGGAACCAGGAAAGAGGCATAATAGAGCCCAGGCCCCCCCTTCCGCTCCCAGAACCAGGGAAAGAACCCAGGAGTCCTGGCTCCCCGCCCCCCCCCACCTAACCCCCACCCCCCCCCCCCCCCCCCCCCCCCCCCGAAAGCTGGGGAAAGAAGCCAGCAGCCCTGGCTCCCAGCCCTTCCAGATCGAACCACTAGCCCCCACTCCCTTCCAAGAGCTGGAGAAAGAATCCAGGAGTCCTGGCTCCCACCCCCGCTGCTCTAACCGCTGCAGCCCACACTTACCTGCACCAGGGATCCGGGTTCGTATCCTCCCTCCTGCGCTCTGTCCTGTCCCTCTTAATGATTTCTCAGGCTGGGCTCTGCCCCCTGGACTCCCCGGGCTCCACCCCCACGCCCGGCCCCCCACCCCACAGGCAGGCCCTGGAGCTGGGACAGGAGTTCCTGGGAATGGGCTGGGGCGGGAGGGGGCAGAGTTGCCAGTTAAAGGGGAAGGCGGCTGGGCCCTCACCCTGCCCGCTGAGCAAACAGGGCGGGGACGGGGATGGCGCCTGGTAGGAATGGAGCCGCGGGCACATCACCTTGGGGTGGCACCGAATAATCACCCCCAAGCTGGCAGCGGGGGCCCTGCGGGGCTGTGCAGAGGAGGCCAGAAAAGAGTCAAAAAGGAACACAGGCGTCCTGGCTCCCAACCCCCACACCTGACTCTAACCGCTAGCTCCCACTCTCCTCCCAGAACCAGGGAAAGAACCCAGGAGTCCTGGCTCCCAGCACCCCCCAGCTCTAACCACTAGACCCCACTCCCCTCCACGAGCTGGGGAATAGGGCCTACCCTCGGTCACCCCCCCGATGTGTATCTATGGGGTAGGGGGTGTTCAGGGCCGAAGTGTGGGATCTGGAGGGTTGCTCTGGGGCTAAAAGCTCCATCACCCCCTGGGGCGGCGGGAGGGGGCAACACCTGCCGGGCAGCGCCGGGCACCAAGCCACCGGCGGCAGCATCCCGGATCTGGGTGGGGACGGGCACAGGGCCAGGCGGCCCGACGGTTACCAGGAACCCCGGGCCCCAGCGCCGCGGTAACACGAACCGGCCCAACCGGTCGGGCTGCCCTGGGATCCCACAAGCCCTGAGCCTGTCCCCCAAACTCACCCTTGGGCCTGCTCCCCCGAGCCTGCCCCCCCAAAGTGACCCCAGTGTACTCCCCTGAGCCTGCCCCCCCAAACTCACCCACAGGCCCCCTCCCCCGAGCCTGCACCCCCGAAACTCACCCTCAGACTCACCCACAGGCCCCCTCCTCTAAGCCTGCCCCCCAAACTCACCCTCAGGCCCTTTCCTCCAAACCTGCCCCCCAAACTCACCTGAGCCTGGGTCCAGCCTTCTGGTCCCACAGAGGGGTTAGAGAGGCCTGGGACATGGTCCCATATATACCCTCCCCCCGCCATGGGGAAGGGAAATGGGATAATCAAGTGAGACCCATCCAGATTGGCAAGAAGGTGTGAATTGTTCCCAGGGAGGGGAATTAACCACTGAATGACCCGTGCCATGGGGGGCCATTTTAAAATCAAGACAAGCCCTTTCTCTAAAAGATCTGCCCTAGTTCACACAGGAGTTATTTCGGGGCAACCCATGTCGGGCTCGGTGATCCCAATGATCCTGTCTGGGTTTAGACTCGATGAAGCTGGGCTTTGACCTAGAGGAGCAATTAAATGCCATCTTTACGCAGCGATACTGTACACGAAAGAAGCCACCGCCCAAGGCAGTAAGGGGCTACGGGCGCAAGAGAGAGCAGAAAGCCAGCAAAAAGTGAGCTGCTGGTGGGCCCCGTGGGGAAGGTGGACTTGCCATGGTGAGGAAGGAGATGGCTGCCTGTGGTTGGTTGGTCCTGCTGAGCCCAGGGAAATGGGATTCGGCGCACCTTCCTTGCGAGCAAACGGGGCGGCGCCGGGGAACGCAACATTCAGACCATCTGTTCCTCAGTGAAACACCCCACAGGACCCCCCTGGCACCGAACCGCCCGGGCCAAGAGGGGGTGACAGGGGTTTCACCCGCTGCCTACGGGGGGGGGGGGGTGGAAAGCTGAGGCCATGCTGCCCACAGCAAAGATGGCCGACTGTTTGGGGTGGGGGGCAATGGCTGTATGGGAAAGAGCCCCACCCCAGCTGACCCTCCTAACCCCTCATCCACACACCACCCCCGCCCAGCCCTGCTGCCCCCTTCAGACTCCCAGCTCCTGAACCTGCCCCATAACCATGGGGGAAGGTCACTGCCCACCCGCCCAATGGAGCTGTCCCGGCTTAGCAGAGATGGGTGGTAGGAAAAGGCCCCCACCCCTTTCAGCTCTGACTTTTGGAGAGGGGCATCTAGATGAGATACACTCCCCAAGCCTGTCTCCCTCAACCTCCCATGGGGGAATCTAGGGGGCACCTCACCCCCCCCCGTTTGGCTCCCCCCTCCCCACGTGCAATGGGCAGGGCCTGGAGTAGTCTATGGCTAAATCAAGCTGAGCCCATAGGGGGAGATTGGGGGAAGGATGCTGAGTTGCTTGGGTGTGGGGGTGGGTTGCAATGGAAATATGGGGGGCCCTAGGAGGGAAAGAGAGGAGAGAACAAGGGCAGGGGGGGCTTGGAACAGATGCCCCAGGGATGGGGGGCAGTAAGCACCAATATTCCTGTGTTGAGGGGGATGATCTGTCTTGGAGGGGGCAGAATGGGGGGGGCAGACACGGTTTTTGGGTTTAGTGGGGGGAGGGACTTCTGCAGGTGGGGGTGTGGACGCTCTGTCTCGCCCCCCTCCCCCAGCTCGGGAAGGGCTTTTCATCAGCACATGTCAAAACAATCAGTACATCTTACCCGGCAGGTCGCCAGCATTAATCTCATCCTGCTGCCTGGGGAAACCGAGGCACAGAGCGGCAAGGCAATGCCCCCGCGCTCCCCGCAGAAGTAACTCGGTCGCCGGAACAAAGACGGAGGCCGGGCTAAGCCGGGACAAATGAAAAGTTCCATTCGCCAGCGACTTGGAGAGACGCCGGCAAAACCAAACCACGCGGGAGATTTGGCTGTCGCTTGGTTAGAAAATTTAATGGATAAAATGGAAATGTTGCACATGGGACATAGGCTGCTCTCTCTGAGATGTCAGTGGTTGGCCACCGATTTCAGCAAGTGGCCACCGATTTGGGGCAACATTCAGTTGAAAAGCCACGGCTGGTTTCCAGAACCACCGAGCACTCGAGATTCGGTGGAGGGGATTTCTCGGGATTGGGAATCCTGAAATTTAGCCACCTTCCCCCCAAAAACAGTCAGTGGCCACTTCTTTAAAGTTGTAAGCCAACATTTTCAAGCCCACTAGATAAAGAAATCGGCACTCTCCAATCAAGTCCTGAGGGGCTGAAATGCCCCAGTGCCCCCAGCTGGGGAAGTCACAGGGGTTTGTTTCCCAACCTCTCTGCAAAGTCCCAGGCGTTGTGTTGAGTGGGCTGCGGGCCGGCCCGCTCCACCCCAGAGCCACCCGCCCCAGTTGCCAGCGGTGGCTATAGGATAAGGCAGCTGTCGGTGTGGCGTGGCGGTGAGGGGACCCGTGCCGGGGCGGGGATCCCGGCCCACAGGCCCGGCTGGGTCCTCCCTGCAGAGGGGACCGGCTGGGCCGGACGGGTGCACAGCAAGGGGTCAACAGAAGAGCCCATCTTGCCTCCTGAGCTACGGCACCCGGCCTCTGGCCGGCCCCGATTGGGGGTCACTAAGACGCCAGCAGCTGGAGGAGGGAGGGGATTGGGGGCCACCCCTGGGAGCTCCTTAGCAGGGGAGACGGCCTGGCCCGCGGCTGGATCTGCAGGGATCGGGCCCACGGGGGACCCCACTGCCGCCGACATGCCTGGGTTCTGAGCCAGGGCTTTAGGGGCCGGCTGGGCCCGAGGGGCATCCTGGAAGGGAGGCACTAGCTGGACCCGCTTGATCTGGGCCTGGGGTGGCCCCGGGCCCGCAGAGGGGGCCAGGGGGACCTCCCGGGGGGGTGGGTACACGACCGGTCGTGCAGCAGCAGCGGGATCACCCGGGCCGGGGGGGGACTCTGCCCCAAGCCGGCCCCACGAGCTGCTGCCCTGCCCCGCTGCTGGGAGAACCACGGGGGCACTGGGCACCAAGGTGGGTAACTCCCAGCTGGCTTCAGGCCTGGCGGCCTCTGGGTGCCGCACGGCCTGGGGGCTCGGCTCCCATCTCGGAGCCACGACGGCGGGCGGGGGCTTGACTGGGACTTCGGGGGCCCCGTCCGGGGCAGGAGCTGGGAGGACGGGCGGGGTCTCAGCTGGGGTCTGGGGGTCCCTGGTCAGGTCCAGAGCTGGGTGGAGGGGAGGGGGTTCAGCTAGGGTCTGGGGGTCCCCGGTCAGGTCGGGAGCTGGGGGGAGGGGAGGGGGCTCAGCTGAGGTGTGGGGGTCCCCGGTCAGGTCCAGAGCTGGGGAGAGGGGAGCGGGGTCAGCTGGGGTGGGGGGCTCCCCGGTCAGGGCAGGAGCTGGGGGGATCTCGGCAAGAGTGGAACAGGGCTCGGCTGGAACGTGGGGGTCCCCCACTGGGTCAGGAACAGCAGGGGCAGGACGGGGGGCAGGTGTGTCATCGGGGTCTCCAGCCAGGGCAGCAGCTTCTTGCGGGATCCATAGGGCGAGACCTTGGAAAACAAACCCAGTTAAACCCCACTGACCAGGTGCCACCCCCCTGCCCCTGCCCCTGCCCCTGCCCCTGCCCCTGCCCCTGCCCCTGCCTGCGGGGATTGGGCCTGCCAAGCTTAGCGCTAGATGCTGCTTGGCCTGGCAGGGGAGCTCCCTCACCAGCAGCGGTTGGAGGCTTTTATCCTCTGAGCCGGACCAACCAGGAGGGGGCAACAGAGTCCTGCCCTGCCCTCGAGGCACCGCCCGCTCCAGTGCATTCTGGGAAATGCCCAGCGTGCTTCGGACAGTGGGACGCAGCAGAGCACCCGCGATGCATGCTGGGAAACGTCCCGCCCTGCTATGCGTTCTGCCCCAGTGCATTCTGGGAAGGTCTGAGCTACTCCCAGGTGGTCCCAGCAGGGCACGGTGGGAGATGTCCTGCCCCAGGGAGAGCTGGGAAGGAGGAGGACCGACCGAGCCAGTTACAACAGGACTCCCTGGCTGAGGCTTGGCCCCGTTCCTACACCCACGACAGAACAGCCGATGGTTCGAGGCCCCGACATCTGACTGGGGGAAGCCCCTCAAACCCCTTTGGGGGGCCCAGCCAGACCGCCCCCCATCACACACCCCTTGGGCGGGACCCAGCCCAGTCCCTCAATAGCCCTCCCACGCCATGCCAGGCAGCTTCCCCCCCATCCCCGTTACGTACCAGGCTCTCCCCCGGAGGGGCTATCGGGCTCCACTGGCAGAAGTAGCATCTGCACCCCACAGCCCTGCATCCTCACCACATCGGGCATCTGCGCCAGCCGCTGCTTGGTGGAGGCGGAGCGGCCCAGGGGCAGCGGGTGCTGGTGAGCGGCGCTGTACGCAGCACGGAACTGGAAGAGGGACATGCCCCCTGGGTGCCCGGCCAGGATGGCCCCCACCTTCCGCTTCAGCTCCCTCAGGTCCTCAGGGGGCTGGGCTCCGGACTCCTGGGTCCCTTCCTCTGCTCGCAGGGCCAAGGGAGCGCTGGCAGACCTGGCCCCGGACTCCTGGGTCCTCTCCTCTGCTCGCAGGGCCAAGGGAGCGCTGGCAGGCCTGGGCCCGGACTCCTGGGTCCCTTCCTCTGCTCGCAGGGCCAAGGGAGCGCTGGCAGGCCTGACCCCAGACTCCTGGGTCCTCTCCTCTGTTTGCAGGGCCAAGGGAGCGTTGGCAGGCCTGGCCCCGGACTCCTGGGTCCTCTCCTCTGCTCGCAGGCCTGAGCAGCCGCCGGTGGGCCGGGGTGGGGTCAGTAACCAGGCTGGGAGGCGGGGGTTGGCCCGGGGAGATTTTCCCAGCTTTCCCAGGACGGCAGGAAAGGGCTCCCGGCTCGAGGGCAGGCTGGGAAGCAGAGGCCGGTTCGTGGTAGCACTGGGCAGCCGGGGGTTGAGGCAGTCGGTGGCGGGTGGGGCCGGGCGCTCTGCGGCATTCGCTGGGAAAAGGCACCTCTTGGAGCCGGGCAGGGGGTGGGCACTGCCAGGGGGCAAAGATCCAGAGCCCTTTGCCTGCCCTAGAGGGGGGAGGGGAAAGTGCCGTCAGGTCGGGGGAGTAACAGGCCCATGGCATCCCCCAGCATGCAATGCAGCTTCCTGCATCCCACTCCGGACTGGCTTGGACTTTTCCCACAATGCACTGGAGCAAAGGCGGGTTTATGCCATGGAGCGGGGAGTCCCACAGCCTGCCCCACAGCCGGGGAGTCAGACAATAAGGAATCCAGGTCTCAGCTACCCCCATGGCCCCACAGTAAGCTGGGGGCAGGGCTCTCGCCTGTGGAATGGAGTTCTGACAGCCGGTCCAGGGGGAGCCAGGACTCCTGGGATCTCTCCCCAGCTCTGGGAGGGGAGTGGTGCCTAGTGGTTAGAGCAGGGGGGGCTGGGAGCCAGGACTCCTGGGTTCTCTCCCCAGCTCTGGGAGGGGAGTGGGGCCTAGTGGTTAGAGCAGGGGGGCTGGGAGCCAGGACTCCTGGGTTCTGTTCCCAGCTCTGAGCGGGATCGGTTGTCCTGCGCCCGGCCGTACCTGTCCTCAGCCAGATGACACACTTCTCCCCCTTCTCCGGCTGCCTGCACTGCAGCGTGGGCAGGCGGTGCTGCAGGAAGCCCAGCACGTCGGCCTCGCCCTGGGAGTCGACGTACCCCTTCAGATCCAGCCCGTGTCTCTCCAACAGCAGCTCCTGCACCTTCTGCAGCTGCAGGCCGGACCTGTAGGAGCGCACCAGGCGCTTGAGCAGTGGCAGGACCTTGGTCGCATCTGCAGGGACACCTGGGGAAGAAAGATCCCCAAGGTCAGGGGTGGGGAATGGCACCCGGGGTCATTCCCCTCTAGGGGGCGCCAGCTCCCATCCGGTTCCAGGGCAGGGACTGGCTGGCTCAGGAGGGCAGGGACTGGGGCACGGGGCAGGGACTGGCTGCCTCAGGGGATGGGGAGCGGGGCCTGTCCCCACTAGGGGGCGCTGGCTCCCATCCAGCCCCAGGGCAGGGACTGGCTGGCTCAGGGAGACAGGGAAAGGATGAATCTGAATTTCCCATGTCCTAGGTTGGGGATGGGGAGGAAACCAGCTACACCCCACTTCTTCCAGCACACAGGCTACAATTCCCCTACCCTCCACTAGGGGGCAGCCCCTGCACACCCTCTCACTGGCCTCTAAGTGTCACCTGGATTCAGGCCCATTTGGATCCGCACCCCCCACAAGCCCGATCGCTCGGATCTGGGGTGATCGGTTTGGCCCGTAACGAGACAGGAACCGTACACTACTGGAGATACCTGGAGTATCCTACTCCTAGATCTGCATGCTCAGAGCCTCCTGCCCTGGCCTAGTGGGCAGAGACAGGTCTGACGGTCCCGGTCCCTCAACACTCCAGATGGACAGTGGATCACAATAGACCATAAGAGTCAAGTGACCGCGAACCAGCCCCTTCCACATGGGGTTTGGCCCCTTTACAGGCCTGAAAGCTACCGTGAATAACCCTTCGAGGGACTGCGGGTCCTTTAGAATCACAGAAGATCAGGGTGGGAAGAGATCTCGGGAGGTTCTAGTCCAACCCCCTGCTCAAAGCAGGACCAACCCCAACTAAATCATCCCAGACGGGGCTTTGTCAAGCCGGGCCTTAAAAACCCCTAAGGAAGGACATTCCACCACCTCCCTAGGGACCCATTCCAGTGCTTCACCCTCCTAGTTCCATAGTGTGTCCTAGCATCCACCCTAGACCTCCCCCACTGCAACTTGAGACTGTTGCTCCTTGTTCCATCATCTGCTAGCATGTTAACAAACAAAGGGGAGAAATGCTCTGAAGTCAATAGGATGAAATTCAATAAGGACACACGCAGAGCGCTCCAATCAGTTGCACACGTACAGCATGGGAAACGATGGCCTAGGAAGGAGGCCGGCCGAACAGGCTTAAGGGGTCAGAGTGGATCACAAACTAAATACGAGTCAACAGTGCCACGCTGTTGCAAAAAAAAGGGAACAACATCCTGGGCTGTACTGGCAGGAGTGTCGTACGCAAGACACGAGACGTAATTCTTCCACTCTACCCTGCGCTGATTAGGCCTCAGCTGGAGGATTGTGTCCAGCTCTGGGCACTACATTTCAGGAAGGATGGGGAGAAATCAGAGAAAGTCCAGAGAAGAGCAACAAGGACTAGAAAACAGGAGCCACGAGGAAAGACTGAGAAAACAATGACGGGTTTGTTTAGTCTGGAGAAGAGAAGACTGAGAGGGGACGTGAGAACCGTTTCCAAGTGTATAAAAGGTTGTTACAAAGAGGAAGGAGAAAATGCTCGTTAACCCTGAGGAGAGGACAAGAAGCGATGGGCTTAAACTGCAGCAAGGGCTGATTAAGTTGGACATTAAGAAAAACTTCCTGTCCGGGTGGTTAAACACTGGGATAAATTGCCCAGGGAGGTTTGAGGAATCATTGGAGGTGTTTAAGAGCAGGTGTGATCAATGAGAGGGGGTAGATTGGTGTCCTAAGAGGTTTGTGCACAATGTTGTTTAATTAGCTCATGGCAACAGCAGATTTTTGTTTTCTTTCTCAGCTCTTCCCCGGAGGGAGGGGGTGAAAGGGCTGGAGGGTACCCCCCAGGAGGGAATTCCCAAGTACACCTTCCTGGGTCTCAAGGGGTTCTGCATTTGGGTGGTAGCAGCATCTACCCAGCCAAGAGAGAAGTTTAATACAGCCTAGAGTGGCCTGTATTAATAATCTGAATCCTTGCGGGCCCCCACCTTCTGCACTCGAAGTGCCAAAGCAGGGAATCAGTCTTGACTGTAGGTTAGACAAATCTTTGTCAGGGATGGTCTAGATAATACTTAGCCCTGCCATGAGTGCAGGATACTGGACTAGACGACCTCTCGAGGTCCCTGCCGGTCCTAGAATTCACTCGAATGCTCGGCCCAAAATCTAACTTCCTCGCCCTTCTCAGCGGGGGCACTTATCTGATAGGCAAGGCCCAACCAAATGACCAGCCGTGAAAAACATGGGTTCTGAGCCTGGCTCCGGGCCGCACGACCTACCTCTCTGGAGCTTCACAATGCACTTGTTGCCCTTCTCCGGGTCCTGGACCATGAGCCCCGGGACGTCCCGCAGGAAGGAGACCACGTCCCCGTAGCCTCTGGCCTGGCTGAAGGCCTCCAGCTTGGCTCCATGCTTCTCCACCAGCAGCCTCTTCAGGCACTTCACCCGCATGCCAAAGGGAAAGGGGGCCAGGGCGCCGCGGATGAACGCCTCCATCACGCCGGGCTTTGCCACCCGACGCTGGCCCCGCATCCCCCTCGCCGGGCCCGTGGCGCCCGCCCCCCCTGCCTCGGCAGGGGCATTGCTGGCAGCATCTGAAGAGGAGGGGAAAAGAAACAAAACAGCCCCCCAATGGAGCAAGAGCACAAGGCCCCCCACGGGTCCCCCTCTGGCCAGCGGGCACAACCCCCCGCCCCAGGGCAGGCCCACCCATGACTCCCCCAGCCAGGCACGGCCTCCTCACAGCCCCTAACCCCAGTTGTGCCCTGCCCCACCCCCACAGAGAGCACAGTCCCCCACAGCTGTGTCCCCCCACCTTCCACACCGGGCACGGCCCCAGCTGTATCTCACCCCAGTTCCCCCCACAGGCCCAGCTGCCCCCCACCTCTCGGCCGCTCTCCCACCTACCTGCGCCCAGCCGGACCAGGCAGGCGTCGCCCATGCCCGGGTCCCCCAGCCAGAGGTGGGGCAGAGCCTGGAGCAGGTGCAGGGCGTCCCCGTAGCCCCGCTGACGGCTCAGAGCCTCCAGGTCCAGCCCGCGCGCCACCCGCAGAGCCTCCTTCAGCTTGGCCAGCTTCAGCCCCAGCGGGAACCGGCCCAGCACGTCCCGCACCCAGGCCGAGACCTCGGCCAGGCCTGCAATGGAACGGGGGGAGGGGGAGATTGTGAGAGAGCCAGCTAAGAGCCCCCCGCCATGGGGAACCCTGGGCATGTCCCCCACAGGCCTGAGTCCTAGGGTGTCCCCAGAGTGGGGGCAGGACCCAGAGAGCATCCCACAGGCTGCCCCCCACTCCTCACAGTCCCCTATCAGTGTCCCGCCGCCAGCCAAGCCCTGCCACATGCTCCCTCCATCCCCAGCCCCCGCAACAGCCTCCAACCTGCTCCCCTTTTCCCCAGTCCCCAAAAACTCCTCACACCACCTATCTGCTCCCCCTTTCCCCAATCCCCCAAAACCCCTCACACCACCTATCTGCTCCCCCTTTCCCCAATCCCCCAAAA
>ML679543.1:66679-102789 GCA_007922305.1 Dermatemys mawii
TGTAGGGGTGGATGGACGGATGGACAGAGGGATAGGTGTAGGGGTGGGTGGACGGATGGACAGAGGGATAGGTGTAGGGATGGATGGACGGATGGACAGAGGGATAGGTGTAGGGGTGGGTGGGTGGATGGACAGAAGGATAGGTGTAGGGGTGGGTGGATGGATAGACAGAGGGATAGGTGTAGGGGTGGATGGACGGATGGACAGAGGGATAGGTGTAGGGGTGGATGGACGGATGGACAGAGGGATAGGTGTAGGGGTGGGTGGATGGATGCAGACACATTCTCTTTGCTGCCTGCCAGGAGTCTCAAACACCCCTGCATTCCAATCAGCCAAGTACCCGCAACCTCCCAGAGGAGGTTTCTGATCCATTTTCAAGGCCTCTAGTCCTGCATCCCCACCCATGCCTTGTGAGACTCATCCTCCCACCCAGGGATCCTCCCCTGGCCACTAGCCAGGGCCTCAGAAACACCTGCCCTCTAGCCAAGAACTTCCACCCCAAAGCCCCCAATGTCTTGCCTCCCAGTCGCCGTCTCAGCAAAATCAAGTGGCAGATAGTTCCACTGGCCATCGACATATTTTCCCTTCCCCCTGCTATTAACAAGCAGGTGACTCTTTACCTTACCCCCTGATCCCGCTCTAGGTTCATGCCCATTGCAGCTAAGGGCTAATCCCCGATTTACAGGGGATCAGAGAGCCCGGCTGGTGAGGGTGAATACGTGCTAGGAGAGGCATTAGCTGATCAGATGTCACCAATAGCCGGGTAATTTGGGATCAGACGGGAGGGGCAGAGGTTCAGACACCAGCTTTTGTTCTGAATACACGAGACTTTGCCGGTGGGTCGCTGGTTAACCCTGCCGGAGCAGAACCAGGGTGGCTAAAACACCAGTGATTTTTGGTCTTTATTTACATTTTTTAAAATTGTTTTTTCAAAAATTTAAACCTGAATTTTTTATGGCAATTCTCTATTTAAATGATGAATTTTTCCTTTTTAAAACAAAATCTGTTCCGAAGTAAATCTGAATTTAACACAAACTCCGCTAAGGCCTAATCTTACTAGCATCTCTTAAACCCTACAAACCCCTCTTGAATCCAGGAACCTGTCTCCAAAACACCGCGTTAAAGGCTGTTTTTCTAGACAAAGCAAGAATCCGGGGAGAAACATGTAACTTTATAAATATGGCGCGACGGTAGGAACCCCGCAAGCTGAGAGTCACCGGTTTCTCCCCTATGAAAAATGTACAACGAATAAGAACCTGACGATATTAAACTACCTAGTTCAGCGGTGTCCAATATGTTTGCCACTAGCCACATGTGGCTAATAGGCTATTGAATTCTGGCTAATGCATGTGGTTTTTTATAATGTGGCTACTAAGAAAAATTCAAAGCCACAAGTGTGACTAGCATTGAATTTCTATTGGACATTGCTCACCTAGTTGCTTAAATAAATATAAATCGAACACTGCTAAGAAGCAAAGAGGCACACAAAATATAGGGTAGGGTGACCAGAAGTCCTGATTTTATGGGGACAGTCCCGATTTTGGAGTCTTTTTCTTATCTAGGCTCCTATTATCCCCCACCTCTGTCCCAATTTTTGGGTCTTTTTTTGGGTCCCCCACTCCCATCCCAAATTTTCACACTTGCCTTCTGGTCACCCTAAGGGTAAAGGCACCCGGGGGTTGTAAATCACCATGTTTGAAAGGGTCTGTCTGACATCCACATAGAAAGGGGGATTAAAGTCGGTGATTGGAACGGAGGTGTTGGAGCGGGGGGTGACTTAAAGCCAGGCCCCTGCCCACTATGAAGTTTTCAGTAGCTCAGCTCCAGGGAGGCTTCCTCATTCCTCAGGAGCGGGGACAGATTCCTACCAAGTCGGTTTAAACCCGCCTGGGTCTCGTCCCCTCCCCAGAAACGTCCTTTTATTTTTTAAAAAAATAATCTTAGCCACCTTTTAGCCTCTCCGAAGTCCAGTAGCGGGTAGTTCCCTAGGCCCCCCTGAGGCCTTCAGGTCAGGGGAACAGCTGCCCGTCCCGCCTTGATCTGGTCCCAAGGGAGCTCAAACCCCATGTGCCACAGAGATTGACTTGGGGTGTAAGATGCCAGCCTGAGCATAGCCAGGGGAAATCAGCAGCAAAGGGGGGGTTTGGCCACTAGGGGGCAGGCAACCCATAGATTGCAATACAGGCTCTATTCCCAGCTCTGGGAGGGGAGTGGGGTCTAGTGGTTGGAGCCGGGGGGCGGGGACTGGGAGCCAGGACTCCTGGGTTCTGTCCCTGGCTCTGGGAGGGGCATGGGATCTAGTGGTTGGAGGAGGGTGGTCTGGGAGCTAGGACTCCTGCATTCTCTCACTGGCTCTAAGAGGGGAGTGGGGTCTAGTGGTTGGAGCATGGGGGAGGGTGGAGCCAGGACTCCTGGGTTCTTTCCTCAGAGAGGAATGAATCATTTACGCAGCCCCTGCCATCCTCAGCTCCTGCCCTTGCACCCCTCTGCGTGCCGTGAACGCCACAATCACCAGGTTTTTGGCCCCCTCTGGGAATTAGCACGACCTCTCTCATTGCAAAGCCACTCCCCGCCCCGCCACCCAGCCTTCCTCCTCCTCCTCCTCCTCTTTGCGGGGGCAAATCCAGCTTATGGCCTGTTCCTTGTGGCCGTGGGGGAAGGTGAGCGCCCCCGATCCCCCCCCCCTCCCGACCCGGGAGCAGCGGCTCTGCAAGGGCCAGGTGAGGCCGCCCTGATAAAATTAACCGGGGGGTGGGGGGGGGGAGCCGCTTTCAGCCTCCACTCAGGCAGGCGCCTGGCAGCCAAGAGGCTCAGCCCAGGGAAATTAGCGTAACAGGATTTTGCGGGGGGGGGGGGGTCCCATCAGGGGCGGCTAATGCCATTTGCGAACTACGCAAACCTTGATCGGGGCTAATCCACCGTCATGCTGCCCGGCGTCATCCTGCCACCTGCCCGGGGGTCAGGCAGCCCTCAGGCCCCTCCCCGAACGGGCTGGCTGCGGGCGTGTTTCAGGAGCTGGGGGATGACAGCGGGCTAGACGGGCCTGGGGAGCAGGCGGGATACCGGGGTAGATGGGCCCATTTTGACGCTGCATTGGTCAGGCCTCTGTTCATGGGAGCGTCAGACACAGGTGGCGAGGGGTTCAGTGGGGAAGCCCAGCCTCAGAGGTGGGGGGCCCTGAGGACAGGCTGTGACGCTGGCGGAGGGAGCCGGTTGCCCCGGTGGGCAGGACGAGCAGGAATCGGTTTCATTTGCCAGGACAGGGAATCACGGTTGGAACTGGGGGGAAACATTCTGGCTCATTGGGCACCAGGAATCTTCTCCGGGTGCCGCGGCACGCCTGCGCCTCTACCCCCTACTCAGGGCACTGCTGGGAAGGAAGTTCACAGCACACCTTGTTCCCCTCCCGCCTGCACTTTCTGGGGCTGAAATTCAAGACACGCTGTGGGAACACACACATTGTTCCCCCATCCCCAGCCACTGCTGCAGGGAAGCTCGCAGCATCCCCACACAGTACCCCCTCAGGACACCGTTGTGGGGGGGAGCTCACAGCACCACCTCAGGACACTGCTGTGGAGAAGCTCACAGCACCCTCTCTGGGCACTGCTGCAGGGAAGCTCGCAGCGCGTCCCCCCTCGCCCCGCACTCACCGTGATGATCTCCAGCACCTCGCTCTTGCTGACCTCGCCGTTGCGGTCCACGTCGAAGAGGGAGAAGGCCCACTCCAGCTTGAGGTGGGTCTTGCCGGAGGAGGTGAGGTGCAGGGCGATGATGTACTCCCGGAAGTCCAGCGTCCCGTCGTCGTTGGTGTCGAAGCTGCGGAAGACGTGGCGGGCGTAGACCTTGGGGTCCGAGTTGGGGAAGAAGTTGGCGTAGATCTTCTCGAACTCGGCCCGGCTGATGCGCCCGTCCGGGCACTGCTTCCGGAAGCTCTCGTACCATTTGCACAGCTCGTCCTCCGAGTACTTGGTGTTCAGCTTCAGCTCCTCCAGGATCTCCTTGGACAGCGCCCCGCTTTTACTGTTCCCCATGGCGCCCCGAGCCCCGGCCTAGCACCCCGAATCTCCGCCCTGAGCCCCGGCCTAGCGCCCCTGAGCCCCGGCCTAGTGCCCCGATTCTTCGCTCCGAGCCCCGGCCTAGCACCCCAAGTCTCTGCCCTGAGCGCCGGCCTAGCACCCCTGATCCCCGGCCTAGCGCCCCGAGTCTCTACCCTGATCTCTGGCACTTGCAGGTTGATTCCTTGACTCCGTCTCTTCTCTCCCGAGCCCTCGCGCTCCCCGGCTTATATAGACTCCCTGGGAAGGTGGGAGGGGGGCGGGGGGGCTGTGAGACGCCCCCGCGCCCCCCCCCCGGACGGACACACCCGAGGCTATTTCAGGAGGGCTGATCACAGCTTCGGCCAGGGGATGAGAAGCTCTTTAGCGCGATTAGAGGACGATCGGCAGCTCTGAGCCGTGGGGCCCATTGTCGGCCGCTGTCCTTGTGCGCTCACCTCCACGCCGGCTTCACCGCCTTCCACAGCTGTTATTACCCCCCCAGCCCAGATACCCCCAGCCCCCCCACTGATTCCCTCTATCGACCCCGGCCAGCCGCCCCTAAACAAACCCCTCTATCTACTCCATCCACCTGCCCCCTAAACAAACCCCTCTATCCACCCCATCCACCCCCAGCCCCCCCACTGACTCCCTCTATCTACCCCGTCCACCTGATCTATCCCCAGCCACCTCCTCTATTACCCCACCCTAAACAAACCCCTCTATCTACCCCCATCCACCCGCCCCTAAACAAACCCCTCTATCTACCCCCATCCACCCACCCCTAAACAAACCCCTCTATCTACCCCATCCACCTGATCTATCTACCCCCAATCCCCCCATCCACCCACTCCTAAACAAACCCCTCTATCTACCCCATCCACCTGATCTATCTGCCCCACTCCCCACTGAGAGCTCGGGTGTCCTGGCTCCGGCCCCCCGCCCCCGTCCCCACTGAAGGGAGAGGCCTGGCTCTTAAAAACTGTAACATCCCGTGGGCTGAGGAAACGGGCTGATCTCAACTCTGCCCAGTGGAAGAAGGTTCAAGATGTCGCCTGGACACTGATCTTTTCTTTTCTTTGGCGACTAGCTCGGACCTGTTGTGCCTTCCACTTAAAATCCCGCTTCCTGGCGTTAGCCACCCTGCTTTCTACGTCCCCGAACGCCGTGGGGTTTGGGTGACCTGCTTGGGGGACTCTCAGCTTGTCCCGGGCCCGACAGTACAGCCCTGGGGCATAAGGCTGGGAGCCGCAGGGCTGGGGCTGGTGCCTTTCTCGGGGTGATTCGTGAGTGGCTCTGGGAGCAGTCACGCGATCTAGCTGGGTGTGGGGCTCCCCATGGGGTTGTGCTGAGTGATCGCAGCGCCTGGAGGGGTTTGCTGCGTGGCACTAGCAAAGCATTGTGGGTCACAGCCCAGGGAGCTCAGCGGTACCCCAGCTCTGGGTTGTGCCCCATGGATCCTGTCACACCCTCCCAGAGCTGGGAAGAGAACCCAGGAGTCCTGCTCCCAGCCCCCCTGCTCTAACCACTAGACCCCATTCCCCTCCCAGAGCCGGGAAGAGAACCCAGGAGTCCTGTTCCCAGCCCCCCCTGCTCTAACCACTAGACCCCACTCTCCTCCCAGAGCTGTTTCAAGTGCCCCTCGGTGGCTAATTGGAATGGGCCTCGGCTAATTATAGCCCACTCTGTGCCTTGGGCCATATGCTCAATCGGCTTTGGGGGGACGGATCTGTCAGCAAAGCAGCATTAGTGTCACGGCTGATCCGTCAGGGATGGGGAGGGGCTGGGCCCGGCTCCGTAACATGGGGGGAAGGGCGCAGAAAGGGGACAGCATCACCAGCTGATGGGACTGAGGGGACCAAAGCTTTCGGCTCCCCTTCCTGCAGGCCTCCGGGGAGAAGTGTCCCGAGGAGCCAGGCAGCTAAACGCCTCCCCGGGACCCTGGCGATGAGGGAGGGGCAGGGCCCGGGCTCCCGAGTACCAGCACTGCGCCTTGTGATCCCTCAGCTGGAAATAGAACCCAGGTGTCCTGGTTCCCAGCCCCTCCCTGCTCTAACCTCTAGATCCAGCCCCGCTCCCAGAGCCAGGGATAGAACCCAGGTGTCCTGACTCCCAGCCCCCACCTCCCACCCTTACCACTAGATCTCAGTCCGGCTCCCAGAGCCAGGGATAGAACCCAGGTGTCCTGGCTCCCAGCCCCTCCCTGTTCTAACCACTTCCCTCCTATCTGCCTCTGCAGGGTTTCTAGAGTCCTCTGACACCCTGTTGGTGCTGGAATACTGGGGCAGATGGGCCTCAGGTCTGACCCACTCTGGCTGTTTCTGTCTTCCTGTAACCCAGGTCAGAGCCTCATTCCAGCCCATATCTGACGGCTGAGCTAGAGCAGCTCACTTAGAACGACAACTAGTCCTGCTGTCAACACACCAGGTGATGGAAAATCCACCTGTCTCATGATGGAGGCCGTGGTGCATCATGGGAGATGGAGTCCAGCTGAGGAAATGTGGCCTAGGGCAGGAATGGGGATGTTAGGGACACAGAACTACAACTCCCATGAGGCACTGCAGTAGCTGAGCTAAGAGAGGAGGCCATGGTGCATCATGGGAGATGGACTCCAGCGGGGGAGCAGCCCTTAGGGGAAAGTGGGGGTATCCGGGTCCCTGAACTACAGCTCCCATGAGGCACTGCAGCAGCTGAGCCTGGGAGGCAGTCATGGTGCATCATGGGAGATGGAGTCCAGCTGAGGGAACAGGGCTGAGGGCAGGAATTGGGATGTTAGGAACACAGAACTACAACTCCCATGAGGCACAGTGGCAGTCCACATTCCCACACCAGCCACGTAACTCTCTGGTGTGTTGACACATACATGTGGTGTGTGGGTTTGGGACAGGCGTGTGTGATGGTATAGGGGCGTGTGGCTGGGTTGCAAGTGTGTATTTGTGAGGCAGTGCTGTGTATGCCCCTGCTGAAGGGGATATGCTCTACTGTGCGTGTGTGTGTGTGTGTCCCTGTCCCTGCTGCCCCCTGCTGGAGGGGCTGGTCCCTGCTCTGTGTGTGTGTGTGTGTGTGTGTGTGTGTGTGTGTGTGTGTGTGTGTGCGCGTGCGCGCGCGTGCACGCGTCTCTGCCGCCCACTGCTGGAGGGGCTGGTCTGTGTGCGTGTGTGTGTCTGTAGCGGGGAGGGAGGGGGGAAGATGGGGGCGGGGGGGGGGCGTGACCCAGTCCCCATCTGGTGCTGCCCGCCCGGCCGAGGAACTGCCTAACTCGCCCCTTATCATTTCATCTGCCGAGCGGAGCCGCCAAGTGCCAAGGGGCGGGGGCAGGGGCGGGTGGGGTGCCAGGGGACTTGGCCAGGGCTATGTTAGAGAGGAAACAAAATTACAGGACTCCAGCCAGGCAGATAAGGAAGAGACGGAGCCTGGGACGGGGAGAAAGAAAGAAAAAGAAAGAAAGAAAGAAAAAGAAAGAGGAGGCGCGAAGGGCTGGAGCAGGGGGCAGGGAGCTGGCCAGGGAGGACGGAGGGAACGTGAAAGAGGAAAAAGAAAAAGTGAAGAACCCAAGCGCTCGAAAGGTCGAGGCCCCAGGCAGCTGAGAGGTAAGCAGGGTGGGGGGGAACGGGCCGCGTGACCCCCCCTTCCCCATGGGGCCCGGGGCAGTGCCTGGCGGCGTTCGGGGTGGGCAGAGGAGGGGCTGAATGCTGGAGGGTTAAAGGAGAACCCGGGGGGCAGTGGGGAGAGGAGCCCCCGCCTGGCACCTGCCCGGCGCCCCACGGCTGGGACGTCCTGGCGCACCTGCCTCACATCTGCCTCGCCCACCACATCTGGAATGGCACCTCACCTCGGCCCTGCCCCCCAGCTGGGACCCCCTGCACAGCTGGAGCGCACCGCACAGCTGCCCCCCGACCCCGCCCTGCCCCCCCCAGCTGAAATTCAGCCCACCCACTTGCATGGCTCTCATCCGGACTGTCTGGCACATCTGCAGGGCTCCCCTCCCACCCCTGTGCCTTACCCGGCCTCTTGGGAACCCCCCCGCCCGCGCTCCGGCTCATATCTCTCCCCCCTTGACAGGCCCCCCCACCCCCTCCTGACCTTACACTTCCCCTTGGGGCTTCTAGAGCCGACTTTGCGGGACCCGCTGGGCCCGGTTCCCTGGCCATCGCCCCCCCGGGGGCCTCACTGGGGCCCAGCACCTGGCTCAGAGACCTGGCCGCCCCCTCAGCTCTGCCATGCAATGGGGCCATGATCACTTTGCCAGGGGCCTTCTGACCCACACACGCTTTCCGCCCCCTCCCAGGGCCGTAAGGGGCAGATGGGGGTGCCCTGAGCTGTTGACTAATCCTACCCCCAGACCCATAGGGGGCAGATTGGGGGTGTGATTAGGGTGTCCTATGGCAGAGGAATATTTATTGTAGGGTCTTAGGGCCGCAGGGCCATGTTATGCTCCGCTCAGGGGGGTGTTTTTCTAGGATCTTCAGAGCCAATTCTTTGTTTAAAGGCACAACCCCACCTTTTGGGGCCTTGTGGCGGGAGGTGGAGGGGATGTTATTGTAGGGTCTTTGGGCAGGCATCTGGGTGTGTAACTCTCAGTTCCCATAACCCCAACCCCCGTCTCCCCCCGGCTTCTCTCTCCCCAGATAGGAGCTCGCCCCATCCCACTCCCCCCCCGCCTGCCATGTCTGCCCCCCCGGCGCCATCCGACCGCGTGACGGTGAACGTGGCCACGGAAGAGGTCCGGATCCAGCTGCGCCCGGACCCGCGTCTGGTGAGCACGGCCACGGGCGGCGTGGGAGGCACCTGCCATGGCTGCCTCCTGCCCTTCAGCGTGGTGGCGGCACTGATCGGGGTGGCAGTGACGGCCCTGGCCTACGCCCGGGACGCCCACGGCTCGGTGATGTGGGTGCTGGGGCTGGTTCTTCTGGGCGCCGGGGTGCTGGGCCTGGCCGGGAGCTTCCTAGCTTGGCGCTGCCGGGGCCGCAAGATCAGGGGCTGGCGACGCGGGAGCTTCACCCTGCTGGTGGGGGACCAGCTGCAGAAGAAGGCAGTGGTGTGAGAGGCTGATCTGGGCCGGCATGGGGCTCCCAGTCCGGGTTCTGCCTCCATCCCGAGTCCGATCCAGACCGGTGTGAGGCTCCAGTCTCGGTTCGGCCTCCATCCCGAGTCCGATCCGGGACAATTCTGTGATCCAGTCTGGGTTCTGCCTCCATCCTGAGTCCAATCCGGGCCGGTGTGGGGATCCAGTCTGGGTTCTGCCTCCATCCTGAGTCCAATCTGGGCCGGCGTGGGGATCCAGTCCAAGTTCTTCCACCATCCAGAGTCCCCTGGCTGAGCCAGCCCATCTTCTGCTGCAAGGAACCTGCCCTGTGTTGTGTGTCATTGCCCCTGTACCACAGGTCACGGGGGATTCGCCTTTAAACCCAACACTCCCTCACCCGACTCCCCTTGCGTACAGACATCACAACCTCCAGCCCTGCCTCAGACTCCAGTTGGAGCCCTCTTGCCGCATGAACTACACGCCAATGGGCCCATCTAGCGCGGCATCCCACCTCCAGCAGCAACCAGCAGCTGCTGCTATGGAGGAAAGGCATGAGACCCCCCCCCCCAGGTGCACTTACGGACTAATTCACCTGGATACCGAGCTCCTGCCCATGCAGAGAATCATGTGGCCAGGAGTTCCGCAGGCTGTGCCCCAAATAGCTCCCTCTGCTCCGGCGAGCGGCTGCTCAGGGGCTGGGCTAGTTATAAAGTTTTCTGAGGAGGGTAGTGATTTGGGGCTGGGTAGATCAGCCACCGCTGCCCCCCTCGTGGTGGGAGCTGGTTATACGGGGAGCCCCCTACTGAGTGGCACCCCCCTGAGTGCAGCGCCCCCTAGGGCCGCTCTGGGGCACCAGGGCCCCGTGTCGTGCCAGGCCGGGTGGGAGCCGCCCGCCCAGTTGCTGCCATCTCTGTGTGTAAACAGCCGGAGCTTATCAGCCCCGGGCCCGGCTCCGGCCAGGTCAGTGCATTGTTTGCAGCCCTGGGCCCAGGAGGTGCCCGGCGTCCCCCCCTCCGCCCCCCCAGCTTATCTGCATCCCGCACCGGGGCTGAGTGGGGGGTGGGGGCTGAGGTTAGAGGAAGCATCGGGGGGGCAGTGCCCTAAAGAATGGATCTCCCCCCACTGAAAACATAACCCCCGCCCTAGAGGGGACTGGCTGGCTCGGGGGGGTGGGTGGGGAATGGGGCCCAGGGCCCTTCCCCTCTAGGGGGCGCCGGCTCCCATCCGGCCCCAGAGGAGCCCAGACGGCAAGTGAATCCTGGCTGGCCACCCACCGTTCACTCCCCACCTTGTGTGTAAAACGAGTTTGCTGGGTCTCAGTTAAATGCCAAGGTGCCTCCATCACACAATGCCCCACCCCCACCCCGGTCCAGAGCTGGCTGGGCCCTGGAATCTGAGCCATCCCCCCCCGCCCCAGTCCACTAGAGGAGGGTCTCTGAGGAGATGGGGGGATACTGGGGGGGGGGTGGAGCAGGGCTGGGGCCTTCCGCTGGGGCTGCATCCCGGAATCAGGCATCAGAGCCTCCTCCTGCCCCCCCCACCCCAGCAAGACGGGTGTGAATTACAGGCAGGGCCCCATCCAGCCCACCCGCATGGGGCAGAGTCCTGGGCAGGGGGGCAGCAGCCCAGCCAGTGAGGGGAGGCGACTTGCAAAAATGCAGCTTCCAAACCCCAGTTCCAGCCCCTCTGCTCCCCCTGCCCCCTCAGGACACACGAGACACGGAGGGGGTGGTGGATCCCAGCCCCATCCAGCAGAACCCAGGCATCCGGGAGCCTCTGGCTCCGGCAGAGCAGGGGTTAACATCTTGGCTGCCTCTCTCCCAGGACTGGGGGGGACGGGGGGGGGGGAGGCCTCTAGCCCTGTTTACAAAGGACCTTTCCTGTTCCCAGGGTCCCTGCCCTCCATCCCTGGCGCTCACTCACCCACCCCGCCCCACAGACAGCTGGCGGACAGGGGGAGGTGTGAGCCAGGGCTGGGCTAGCAGGGGCTGCGGGTCGGGAGTGAGGGGCACTGGCAGGGCTGTGGGGAGCCCAGGGCTGGACTAGCAGGGGGCTGCCAGTGGGGAGTCAGGGGCTCTGGGCTCCCCCCAGGGCCGTCCTTAGGATTTATGGTGCCCTAGGTGGGATTATTAATTTGGTGCCCCTATTTCTGACTTGCTCTTAGCAATACAAACATAAGCTCACGGTATTGGAAAACTTGTCCCCTGCGCTTTATTTAAAACAGTTTAACTTAATTAAGCACACTGTAATGCTGATGAGCTAGCACTAACGAAGTAGCGCTATAGAAAAAAATCTGATTTATTGACAGAATGATGCAAATAATATACTTTTTTAAATTTGTCAACATTTTATTGGCAATTTCGCCAAAGAGGTATTGAAACAAAGGTTTGTTTTTAATTCAAAGCCACCGCTCTGGCTTTTTTGACTGCAAAAATCAGTAATCGTGTCAAGAACCAGAGAGGTAGCTTCTGGATCTTCAGAAGCGACAGAGAGTCCTGTGGCCCCCTAAAGCCTAACAAAAGTTTTGAAGCATAAGCTTTCGTGGGCTAATACCCACTTCGTCGGATGCATGCGGTGGAAGTATCCAGAGGCAGGTAATAAAGTCATCGTATGACAAAGGCCAAGAGATGTCTTGTTCGATTGCAAGAATAGCAAGATCAGTCGAGCGTCCCTGACTCATTGTAGAGAGGAGATAGTTTCTAATGAGCTTCGGTTTTGAGACCCTCCATCCTCCTGATGCTGCGGTTACAGGAATTGTCAGTAGAAGATGATTGGCGATGTACACATGGGGATATATGTCAACACGTTTGCTGGTATGAATGAACTGTACAATGTCCAGCACCGATTTTGCATGTGGCGACATTGATGACAAGGTTCTCAATTCTTTGTACGATTCAACTCCATTTAAATCAAAACTATCACCGTGCTTCAGGCGGCTCTCTGGGTTCTTGCACTTTGTCATTAGCTGCTCTTGAGTTCCTGTTTCGTTGAATTATGTCATACAAAACCCCAAACTGCTCATGATGGGCTCGTAAGGTATTAAACCTTTCATCACCGGCAGATATTGCTTTATCCATCACAACATTAAAAAGTCCAACCTCAAATTTATTTTCTGGATTGTCTATGGGCTCATTGGCTTCTTCATTATAGACTTTTAAGGTCAGAAGGGACCATTATGATCATCTAGTCTGACCTCCCGCACAATGCAGGCCACAATCTCACCCACAGATTTCTGCCCCAGGTCCCTAAACGGCCCCCTCAAGGACCGAGCTCACAATGCTGGGTTTAGCAGGCCAATGCTCAAACCACTGAGCTATCCTTCCCACCTTTCCTTCCTTGAAACTCCCGTCACATTCGGACATGGAAATTTTGGTTCTACACCGAGCTCTCTTGCTGTAACCTGTGCTTCTTTGAATCCATTTTCTCTGTATTTCACTAAAAAGTCTCATGTGTTGTTTAGTAAAGCAGGTGTTGAATCTAGCTGTATTGTTGGACTCTGCATTGTTTTGCATACACTTGACAGATTTTAAGAAGAACGTCACACCAGATTACGACAGATGTTAGAAATTTGAAGCTGAATGTTTCAGAGGCCAATGACTGCTTCACTTGTAGCTTTTGGATCTCTGGCTTCTTCCGAAATAGCAGGACTTCGTAAACTTCCTCAGATAGATATCTCAGTGTTTTGCACTTTCTACTCTGCTTTCCCAGCGCGTCTTGGATAGAGGCTTAACGGTGATACCGCTGACATGGGCTCTGAATATTTGCCATCACTGAGTAGAAGCTGAAAAGAGCACATACCTGCGTTGC
This sequence comes from Dermatemys mawii, assembly GCA_007922305.1. Taxonomy (NCBI): domain Eukaryota; kingdom Metazoa; phylum Chordata; order Testudines; family Dermatemydidae; genus Dermatemys; species Dermatemys mawii. The sequence continues at coordinate 79,547 of ML679543.1, forward strand.
AGCAAACCAGAAAAAGAAACCGCTTCTACAGAACACTTGGCCGTATCACACACAATCAAACTAAGGCGGTGGCATCCACATGGCCCAAAAAAGGCTCGTGGATTTTCTTCCAGCAATCTAGTTTGCACACCAGAAATGCATCATCTTATATTGGCACCATTATATTAGCCTTGTCCTCTAATGTTCATTATGGACATTCCCATTCATTTTAGTTCCTCAAGGAGGGCTTGAGGAAGTCCAAAACCTGTAGCGTCCTCTACTTCTAAAAATGTGGTAAGCGATTCCTTAACTGTGAGCTGTGCTGAATCACTAATGTTGACAAATCTCACTACTAACGATATCTGTTCTTTATGATTTACTTCCGGAGTGCAGTATAGAACTACGGCAAAATATTTTGCCAAAGTAACCAATGAAACAATTTTGTCTCATTTTACCACTCATTAGCATGGTCAGTTCATTTTGAGTTCTTGGTCCCAAATAGTGGTCATGTATTTCATTTTCAGTTACTCTTTGGAGATATTCATTCATCACTGTGTCACATTTTCCCAGCCATTGTAAAAGGCCCAAAAATTACCAATTTGGGGCTGATATAATTTCTCACCGCTTCCTCTAAAAGCAAGATTGTTTGTTGCTAGATATTCAACAATAGCTAATAGACGTTCAAGAACACGACACCAATGCTGCTTCTCTGACTCCAGCAATGTTTGATTCTGGGCATCAGAAGTTGTCTGATTTTTTTAACCTTACACTCAGCTCACACCAGTTGTGCATACTTTCAATGTGGTGGTGTTCCTTTTATATTGCGGTAATATGTGACTAAGATTTTGCCAATCATTAATACCCATGGTTGCTATCTTAAAATTGCAACTATTGAAAATCTTGCATGGGAAACAAAATACAGCATTCTTGCATTTAGAGTACACAAGCCACCGTCTGTTGACAATTTCACCGTTAGAAAGTCTTTTGTAGTAATTGTTTTCTGTGAATCTCCTACCTCTAATGTCTTTAGGATATTCAAGAACTTTTATTCTCACAGGGCCTTTCTCAAGTATAATGCCACAGAATTTGTCGTTTAAAGATTGGAGCCCTGTGCCAACGTTATCTAAATCCCACGCTAGTACAGTTTCAACGGTTGTAATTTCTCGGTTTGTGTCTTCATCTGTTTCAAATGATTGTTCCGTCTGCTGTTGCGTTTCTTGAGCTTCATAAAATTTTTCTTCTTCTGCAGTTAGTTGATCTTGATCAAGTTTGTTGTTTTCATGACATACAAGCTTAAGTACGGAACCCTTCTGTGCTTGTATAACTCATCCTATTTCATCTTTCTGTTTTCTTTTTTGTGGCCCGGAAAGTTGTTTTCGATACGACAGAAGTTATAAGGGTGTATTTTAAAGAAATAACTGTTTATATTGTCAGATGATCACAGATGTTATTTCAAATGACTAATATAGGAGAGCCATGAGTCTGTGACCTTGAACTAGTGTGAAGATACCTCCCAAGGCTCTTCACCCTGACTGAGACACAATAGAGCTGGAAACCTACGTCATTTTTACAAAGCCACTTTTTAGTTTTAAATGTCCAGTGGGCGTCAGTCTTAATGTTAGTTACAACTCTATATCAACGTTATACTGTAAATAGACCGATGGCATTAGCTAGTTTAATAAGCGGGGTTTCCAAGCAGTGGGAAAACGTAAAGAACGGTTGCTTACCTTGTAACTGTTGTTCTTCGAGATGCGTTGCTCATGTCCGTTCCAATCGGTGTGTGTGCGCCGTGCATGCAAGGTCCTGGAATTTTTTCCCCCAGCAGTACCCGTGGGTTGGCAAGAGAGACCCCTAGAGCGGCGCCTAAACAACGGCATATATATGATCTTGCCGACCCACACCCCCAACTCAGTTCCTTCTTGCTGGATAAACTCCGACAACGGGGAGGTGGGAGGGAGTTGGAATGGACCTGAGCAATCACTCGAAGAAGAACCCTAGTTTTATTCCTAGGTGAAGCACAAAGTGCCCGAAATGAAGCATTTCATCTCGATTAAGGTAGCGCAGAAATGTTACAGAAGTCCCATTGTGCCTTATTTTTGTTTGGAAAGACGTTAGCAATATCAGCACATTTTGGGCACTGCCAGATACATGATAAATAAGGTGCCACAAGCCTCCATCATCTTATTTAATGACAAATCAGTGCCTCTAAACTGATATTTTCACAGCTCTAATGTGATCTGCTGCACAGATTTTTCACAAGGAAGCATGCCTGGCCTTTTTAACTCACGTTAACCATGTATTTACTATATGAAAGTTGGACAAAACACTGTGAAAACGTAAGACGTTGGCTGCCCAACCTCTGGGCTGGTAAAGCTTGACTGACTCACTGGGGAAAAAAAGCAAGAGACTCTTAGTACAACATAGGGTCACTCTATACAAGTAAGAGATGAGCATGCTACCATTGTTGGGGGGCTCTCTTCAGCAGTAACAGGGCCCCAGGAAAGCCTGTCAAAATTTTTTGTTTCTCTGATGAAAAATGGCCCAGCCCCAAACCAAACACATCACCCATAATTGTCAACAACTTAATTTTCTGGTTTGGGCTAAGATATTGATTTTGTTAAAAAAAATACTGAAATTGGATTCAAGATCGTTAGCATTTTTGGCAAAGAAAGTTGTTAAATGACCATTTAAATGGCAACGCAGCACCACTTCCAGGCTTGGCTCACCCCCCAGCTTGCTGGTCCCACACCTGCAGTAGTGGAGATAGGTGGAAAGCTTTGGGACGCATCGTCTGCCAAGGCACAGACAGAACAGTTCCTCCCACTGAGTGTTTTGGTCCCTAGGTGGACGATCTGACTCAGACCTAAAGCAGACTGGTTTATCTTCCTTCCTTGCCAATGGGAATTAAACTAAACCAAATTCAGGTCACTTCAGTTCAGAAAAAAACACCCACAAAGAGGTTTAATGAACCCACACCTTTAATTTGGATTCATTTGCCTGGGTGTCCTGTGTAGATGCCCCCACCTATCCCACCCTGGCCTCCCCTGCACACACGATCAGGGGGAGCCAGCTGGAGGAAGTTGGTGCTGGGTGTTTAGGGGTTGATAGTTTGGGTGTTGGGAGAAGCAGGACTCCAGCACTGCAACGTAACAGCTAAAGTGAGGAGGAATGTGCCAGAGCTCCTACCTCCACTAGGGCCCTCAGATTGAACAGAGGTTGACCCACAGCTCTGGGAAGGGAGTGGGATCTAGTGGTTAGAGCAGTGGGGGCTGGGAGCCAGGACTGCTATGTTGGATCAGACAGATTCAAATCTTTCTCTGAACATATAGGGCAGTTCTGCCCCCTGGTGGCTGGATTCCCCCCTCTTCTGGCAACATCCCTGGAACAGGTCTAAACCCAGGCACTGCCAACCTCCTCCCCTTCAAAGGATCAAGGATGCCCTGGTGACGAGGGAATAAATTAACCCTTCCGTAGAAAAAAAAAGTCCTTTAATAGATTCTTTTATAACTTAAATAACTTAAGATTGAAAAAAGGGTAAAATACCAAAGCGTCTTAACAAAAAGCTGGGAAAAGGGACAGTTTTATTAGAACCCTGCCTGGACCCCCCGCCCCGCCCCCCCCAGTCCATGGTTCGAGCCGGGCCCTGGGCCCCCCTAGAGCCTCCGCAGTGCCCGTTTTTTGTCCGTCTTCTTCTTCGCCAGCTGTTTCTTGTCCCTGTCGCCAGCATGTTTCTTGGCCATGGGGCCCTCGCCCCCAGTGGCGGCGGAGGAGGAGCAGGGTTCGGCAGGGTCCTTGCTGGCCCCCCGCAGGCTGGAGGGCTGGGCGTGGATCTCGGTCAGCAGGCGGGCCCGGGCGGCGTACTCCTCGTAGTTCTCCAGGAGGAGGCGCCCCGCTTCCTCGTTTAGGGCCGACTCAGGGTTGGGATGGATCAGCAAGCACTTGATGGTCTGCGGGAGTGGGGGCACAGAGAGGGGGCGGGGTTAATCTGAGACGGGGGGCTCCCCACAGTTTCATTCCCAAGGGAAGGAGACAAGCCGAGGTGCCATGGGGCTCCCTCCAGTCCAGCCCCTTCCCCTGGCAGGCCAGGAGGCCCCACTGGTCTCGGTTATTACAGGGCTGGTGGCCCCCCAAGCACCCACCACAGCCAGACAAGTCCCAAACCTTCCCCCGCCACATGCCTCTGGGTCGGGTCTTTCTAGGTGCCAACAGATCTGGGGCGCCCCCAAATCCGCTGCGGCACCCCTAGAATGGAGGCAGGCGAAAATCAACACGGCAATGTCTCCTCAGTTGCCGCTGACCTTCTAGTCAGTTTCGCTTCCTAGTTAAGGGTCCCAGCTGCTGGCTAGAGACCCAGTGTCTGTGGGGAGCGCTGTGGGGCAGGAGCTGGGGAAGGAAGGTGCCCAGACCAGCGGGTGAGGGGCAGCAGGGTGAAGCCGGCAGCCAGGCCGGTGTGGGTAGGTCTACAGGCCAGACTGGGCCCTGCCATGCTAGGGGGCTCTACCTGTTCACACTCCCTGCCCCACAGAGCGCAGGAGACAGGCCGGAAAGGGGCTGCTCCTTCGGTACTTCCAAAGGGCCATGTCATGGCCTCCTTGTCCCCCTCAATCCCCTGGGGGCCACTGCCCAGCCCCCGCTATTCCCAGGATGCCTGATGAACCAAATCCCATCCCCTCCTTGTGCGCCCCCCCTTTTCCCTCCTCCCACCACGCCAGGGCCCCCCAGCAGGGCCCCTTTTTCCCCCTCTTCCCACCACAGTCCCCCAGCCCCTCCCAAGCCAGGGCCTATGTGCCCCCCCTCACATCACACCAGGGCCACCCATGCCAGCAGCTCAGCACCCCAGAGCCCTTCCTTCAGGGGCTTCCAACGCCCAGCCCCCCACAGCGGCCACCCAAACCTGATGGGCAGGGCACAGGCTTGAGCCGCCGATGGCCGGGGGATCATCGGTGAGAGCCTGGGGCGAGGGGCCCTGAGCTCGTCTCCCAGCGCCCCGGCCCTGCGCTGAGATGCGACCACTTCTGGTGGGAAGCGTGGCCGTCGCAGAGCACAATGGCAAAGAGGGACAGAGCCGCCAGGAGGGGATTTTGGGTTGTCTGTCCTCCACCCCATGCCCCACTGCGCCTGGACAGCATCCTGCCCTCAGCATACCAGCCCCTGGCCTCACCACCCACTGAGCTCCCCACGCCCCGGGGACCCATCCACACGCCAGTGCTAAAGGGAGCGGGAGGGAGCCTCAGGGATGGGTAAAGACACAGTCCATCCCTGGGGGGCAGGGAATAGCCCCAGTCCAGGTCACCTCTGCCCTGATCCACCCTGTATGGCCCCTGTGGAGCCAGGAATAGCCCCAGTGCAGGGGGACATTCTGGGGGCCATTCCCACTCCCAGCACACGGCTGGCACAGCCTGTGGGGACCCTGTGGAAGTATCTGATCATAGAGCGCAGAAAGACCGAGCGTCCACGGCCTAACCAGCCCCCAGCCACCCTCCCACCCAGCAGCGTCTCCCCACCGCGTGGGATCCGAGATCCACGGCCGCTCCGAAAAGCCAGGATTCCTTCGGCCTGCCCTGCTTTCCGGCTCCGGGTTGTACCGAGATCCCAGCCACTCCCAACCCCGGGCACTCAACTGAATGGCTCTCCGGAGAAACTGAGGCCTGGCCACGGGATGCGACAACAGGCAGCGGGAGGTAGAGCAGGGCAGCTATCCCCGTTGTACAGGGGGAAACTGAGGCACGGAGTAACGGTACGTCTACACTGCAGAGACTACTAGCAAAGCCACACCAGCCCAACCCCAAGCACGCATACAGCCATGCTGCCAGACGGGTTATTCCCCCCGGACAGGGGCTACGGGGACAGAAGCGTTTCCCCACCCGCTTAGCTGCGGATGTCAATATCTTGAGGTGGCAGGGGGGTCATTTGAGTAATCGGACGAGCAAAGGTGGACGTGACTCTGTTGGAAGGGCGGCGGGGGGGGGGGGGGGGGATGAAGACGTCTAATGTGCTAGAAGCGGGCTGATTCGGGAGTGGGAAGGGGGGAAAAAAACGGGGGAGTCTTCCCACACCACAGCCCCTCGCTCGGCTCTGCCCGTCGCCCCCGGGGGGGTCAGCAGGAACGATCGCCCAGGCAGAAAGAGGAGAATGGGGGGGAATGGGACACAGGGGCTGGAGGAATCGTCCCAGGGGATTCAGGGAGCTTGCGTGGCGTTTGAAACCGGGGGTCCCTTTAAGGTTTTAAAGCCGCCTGGCATCAGAGCTAAGGAAACACCCAGCTGGGCAGCAGGACATTTAACCCATCGGCGCCGCTTTGGCCGATCCCTTTTGGGGACAGGCAGCTGGGGTAGCACCGGGCACTGGAAACCCGGCCCAGCTTATCAGATCTTGGGGGGCGGGGGATTCCCTGCAGCTTCAGACGCAGAATTCTGCGCTGCCCTAACCCGTATACTCAGCCCCTGCACCCCACCCCAGAGGGGCCGCATCCCAGCGCCGGGTGAGGGGTCCCCGGGTAGCCAGCCCCCACGTCCCACCCCCAGAGGCGGCTTTGACAGCCTTAGCAAACCCTGGGCTTGGCAACCCCTGCAGCTCCCCTTTGATGACCCTGTACCCCAGACCCTGGGGTCTCCCTTTCATCTGGGAGATCAACTTCCCGCAGACCTGCCTGCCAGGGGAGAGCGCCCCCTGCTGGGCCCTGCTCCCCACAGCACAGCGCCCCCTCGGGCCAGCCTGGCACTCACCAGCAGCACGTGCTTAATGCCCAGCTCCGCCTTCCAGTCCTTCTTGAGGACGTTGACGCAGATCTCGCCGTTGGCGCCCACGTTGGGGTGGAAGATCTTGGTGAGGAAGTAGCCCTTGGGCGGCGCGGCCGGGAAATCCTTGCCCAGGATGAGCTTCATGCGGAAGACGCCCCCGGCGTAGGGCGTCCCCTCTGGCGAGGGAGCAGAACGGGTGAGAAGGGATCCCCCTCCCACGTGCCAGCCCCCCACCTCCTTGGGATACCCTCCCACCCCAAGAACAGCCCCACAAGGCTTGGGGACTACAGGGGAAGATGACAGCAAGTCACGGCTGGGGAGGGAGCGTATTGAGTGACCCCCGTGCCTCAGGAAGGCCCTGTCTGTGCCAGGAGCACGGTGCATGTGGGTGGGGAGGAGATCTCACCCGGCATGGCCACACCCCAACAGTTTAGGACAGGAAGTGCAGAATCCTGTCTCCGAGCGACACTGCAGAGTAACTACTTCCTGCCCCCTCGCCTTGGAAAAACCTCAGGGGACCGGCGACTCCCAAGCACCAGAAGATGCGGCATGGGGGTCAGCGGGGACTGCAAGGGGAGAGCGCCCCACCGCTGAGTCCCCCTCCCCAGCTGAGCCCCCGGGACAGCAGCCCCAGTGGCACATTGAGGTCAGAACAGGGGTCACAGCGCCCTCTTCAGGCAGAGATCAACTCCTGCAGCCTCACAGAGCGGGGGAGGTGGCCCTGGAGGAAAGCCACACCCCCTTGCAGCCACTAGCCACGCCCCCCAGGCAGCCAGCCAGGCCCCCCACATCTCACCAGGTCCTTCGATGGTGACCTGGACGTCCGTGATGTCCTCCTCGTTGGGGAAGACCTTGATGCCCTCTGGCGGGTCCGACGTCAGGGTGGAGACCTCCTTGTAGACCAGCCGGATGATGTGGGGCGGCAGGTTTTCCACGTTCGAGTTCTGCAGGCGAGAGGGCCGCGGGCGCGTCACAGACCAAGCGATAACCTGCCCCGGGCAGGGCCCACCCCCTGCCCACCGTTGCCCGCGGGGCCCAGTTGGTCAGGCACATCGGCCCATTACATTTGGGCCGACGTGCCCGACCAACTCCAGAACCGTGCATGACTGGAACACGAAGGGGAGCTCAGAAAGGGAAGGAGCCGTCGGAGCCAAGTGTGCCGGGGATGGCCACGGTGGGGCATTGGGGTCAGCGCTGAGACAGAGGAGAGCAGCCCCCAATGAGCCCCCCAAGCTGCCCCCACCGTCTCCCCTCCCAGCGGTCTCTCCACGCGGTGCAGGCTGGCTTTGAGCCCCAAGACCTCGCATCCCTAGATGGTCAGAAGTGCAGCACAGATGTGAGCCTCCGGTGCCCCCCTCTTTGGGCCCCTCGAGTCGCCCGTTAACTCAGCCCCCTGCCCCACTTGGTGCAACAGGGAAGCACCATTCACACCGAGCCCGAGCCATGGGGCCAGGGAAGAGGAAGCGAAAAAGCCTCTGGTGAAGATGAAACCCAGAGATTAAAAGGAGAGGCTGCCCATCAGTTTCAGCCATCCACTGATTTCTCTCCCCCCCAACCCACTCCTGGCTTGGGATCTCCCCCAAAACCACCAGGCGCCTCCTGGGAACACCGACTGGCTTGACCAGAGGCTGGTCCATGGGGATTAGCTGGAACCTGATGACCCAGATTCATCCCTAGAAATAGCAGAGCAAAATCCTCCCCCCTCTCCCAGAGAAAGACTCTGGGGGTGGGGGACAGGTCAGCTTGTCACACCCACACCTTATCAAGCAGCAACATCTTCCTGAGTCTGCAGGCCTCTCCCTCCCCTTAAATCCTGTGGCAGCTAAATGTTGGCATGGGGCCTTCAAAGATATTGACCAACTAGAGACAGCTCCAAAGATGCCCCCCACCCCACGCTCTTAGGTATACTAACAAGGATGAGGCTCAGACACAGGACCCTGTAAAAGATTTTAGGGGATGGGGGTCTGCTATTTGCATTCCTCAAGTGAGGCCCAGCCTGGTCTCTGATGATGCTAGGTGCTCTCAAGGGGGGTGGATTTGGGTTTCAGCCCCTTCCAAGTCTCTGCCGGGGTCAGGGAATATTTCGCAAGCCGGGACGAGCTGCAGGAGAAATTACACCACAGTAAATCCCAGATGTTGGGGTGGGGGGAAGGGGCGGATTTAGCCCCGGCTATCCCTGAAGATCAGATGCCTCTTCACAGAAGAGACAGCAAGATTTGGTGACCACACACTGCACCGTAGGCCATGAGCCTCAGACCCAGCTGCCCTGGGAAATCTTTAAGGGTGCTAGCAAGCCATCCAGCGTTATGGGGTCAGAGTCACCCCCCCCCCGCCAAGGGCCTGGCCTTGTGACGCTGAGACCCACTAACTCATGTCATGCCGGAGAGAATGGCCCACCAGGCATCAGATAGGGAAGACTTGCAGGCACAACTGGATTGGCACATGAGGGCCAGAGACACACTACAGGCTCAGAACCCCAGAACAGCTCAAGGGGACCCCCGAATCCCTTTCCCACCCCCAATCTCAAACCAAGTCAGTTTTACACAGACCCCTCCACCCCTTACAACCAGCTGGGACACGGCATTAGCCTCCAAAGAGAGGAGCTAAGGAGCCAGAGGGTCCTGGGATAGGAGGCAGCAGACTGGGTAGAAGCTGCGTCCTTGATCCAGCCTCTAAAGTGTAAATAAAGGAGCTACAAAGCCAGGAAGCTCTGGCTAGAGGACGAGTGTGGTCAAGGCAGGCCAGGCCTGTAAACAGGACTTCCCTAAAGCAGATCCCCCCCAGCCCAGGCCCACGATGCTCCGCAAGCCAACAGCCCGCCCAGCCTGGATCCCTGCTTAACCCTGCAAAGCAGCGCTAGGCCCTGCTGCCGATAAAACACGGGGGGGATCCTTTAAAGAGCTCTGCTCCACAGTACGGGGCAGGTGACAAAAGGATCCAGATAGGAAGCTAAACAACAAACGTGCAGCCCAATCCCAGCTCTAAGCCAGCCTGTGACTGTCCACCCTGGCCGAGCCAGCGCGGTCAGTTTCTCACCAGGGCCCTGCGGTGCGCAGAGACATTTTAGCAAGCGTGCTGCATTTGCTCAGTGGGGCCATGCCCAGGGAAGAAATTACGCTGCAGCTACCTCTACACAGTTTTAGTAACAGCAACGCTCCGGGGGCCAGTTTCACACCGGAGGCCTGTTCAAAATTAGGCCGCATCTTTTCAAAAACGGCTAGATGCCCAATTCAAGCGCCCCCGCCCCACTCCCCCTGCCAAAGGGGCTCTTGGTTTTCCTCTGGGGAGGCAAAAAATAAAATAAAAAAATCAGACATCTGAAAACAACTAAGGGCTTTTGAAAAGTCCCAGCCTTTGCTAGCAACAAGATCTGGGGGGTGAAACATGGGCTGGGGAAGATCTGAATGTTAATAAGCAGATGATCTGAAAAGCAGGAAATAAGCTTCCTTGGCACCCATGGAGGCGTAAGACCCTTCGGTGCCGGTCCTAGACTCTGACAGCTCGACCCATGGCACATGCCAGCCAGCCACCAAAAACTTTTTCTACCAGGTATTCTTAAACCATGCAAGATCAGCATCAAAATCCACTAGCCCAGCCACAAGGCTAACTAGGCCAGTCATAGATGCCTCAAACCAAGCAGCTGAGCTAGTAATTTCTTTTCCCTTGGCCCTTCCCCTCCCTCCTTAAACACCCATCATGAAAAGAATTACAATTTTACACTCAAAAGTCACTAGGGCAAGTCACCAGGATTGTGCGAGGCCTGTATAAGACAATCATCCATGCAGATCCCTTACTGTCCAAAAAATGGGATAAATCTGGCAAGTCACTGGACTTGTGTAGAAGAAATTCAGACATGCAGATCGCTTTGCCAAGTCCTTTCCAGGGATGTCCCATCACTCGGCAGGCAAGACACATGGATATACGTACATACCTGCCACACGTTCAGATCCTCCATACAAACACAGAGCTAAGCAAACGAGAACACCATTTCTTGTTCGCACCGCAGCACCCAACAGAGAAGATATTTTGAAAGGCCACGTGGTTGTCAGGTTACCCAGAGATTTAAAAAACTCTACAGAGCTCAGGAGCCGCTTTTAGGATTATCAGTAATAAGGGAAGCAGCAAAAATCAGACCCGCCTCTGACGAATGTCAGACCCAATTAAATCTATGTACTTTTTTAAAAAAGGCAGCGCCTTTATCGATAACCTATAAAAGTACGCGGCCACTTTTCATCTCCCACTCATATTAGAGCCGATTGTCACCTACGTTTTTAAAAAGCAGCGGTTTGGTAAACGAGGCAGACCAAAAAAAATCAAGGCAACTTTCCCCCCCAAGTTTAGGTCCTATTAAAGTCCTTCTTTTAAAATAAGCATCGGCCTCAGCTTTTAAAGAACCAGCTGCCCCAATTGCATCACACTAAATATCCTGTTTGTTCTATTCCTCCTAACGCACCAAATGTACCCATTGGATCTTAAGCGAATTGTGGGCCCTGTTATTTTTAAACACAGCTATCACTTTTGGCAAATGACTCCCTGAATGCAGTTGCCCCCCAAGGCTAGGCCCCTAACCATAAAGGGCTAATGGGATCCACCCCCAATTTTCATGCCTTGGGCACCCAACCCCAAATTGCAACTAGGTCCTAGTAAAAACCCAACCAAAGCTGCTGTTACTATCGATAACGGCACTGCCTGCCCCATAAGCCCTTGCTAGCAGCCCCACATGATTAAGGGACCTCAAGCAGGCACCCCCCAGAAAATGCAGGTCAACCCCTCCAAAAAATTGCTACCCCATAACCTGGTGGGTGCCCGGGGAAAGCAGAGATCAAGGGAGCAAGAACCACTCACCATGGCGGTGGGTCTGGCCTGAAGTTGGTAGAGACCAGGTGCCCCCTGCACAGGCAGGGAGCCCCCTAAATCTGGGGGTTACCCCCCAATCCTAATAGGGTGGCTCAACCCTATAGAGTTCACCCCTTTGCTTAGTGGGGTGGGGAGAGGCAGGGTCTTCACCCAGGCCCCCCCCCTCCCCACCTGTGCCAACCAGGCTCCCCCTTTTCCCTCTACCTGACCCCCCCACAGCTGGGCTGCCCCCCTTACAGGGATTCCCCCCTCCTGGCTTCTCTCCAATCGCCTCCCACCCTCACTAGAGCTGGGCTAGTGCCCAGCAAGGGACTTTATAGCCTTTGGCCCGGGCCGACCACGCCCTTTCGAATCCCGGCCGCCCAATCAGGCCCGGTGGAACGGAGGGGTTTGAACCCCCCTCCTGCCTTCCCCGGGAGGACGTTGACAACAAATGTCCGCGACGGGCTGGAGCCAATGGGAAAGGAGAAGAGGGGCGGGGCCAGCCACCCGATTGGCGGGATTTGAATATGAACGCGTGGAGGCGGCGGTTTGAGAGGAAGGAGGGAGGGGGGAAGATGGAGCACAAGGTTGTTTACCCCTAACGGTCGCGGAGAGGGGCGGGGCAGCGATTTGAAATGCCGGATTGACGGCCGCCGGAGCCAATAGGGGCGGACAAGCTCGCGCAGAGGGGGAGGTCGGGACACGATCCACTTCCCACAAAGGGGCGCGACCTTTTAAAAAAAAAGAGAGGAGGGGCGGGACTTCCCTTTATTGTGCGGAAAATGGCAGCGGAAGCAACCAATCAGAGCTGAGGGAGCGAACACCCTCCCTGTACATATCATAGCCTTATAAATATTCATATAGTATGCAAATATATCATCAGCCATTCAGCTCATGGTCCTGGGTCAGTGACCAGGGGAGAATTAGAGTCACCCTAAGGCTTAGGAATAACCCCACCCCACCTCAACCCCCAGGCCGGGGGGTCAGGCCCCACAGGGGGAGGCTGTGTGACCCTATGCCCCTGAGCCACCCCAGTGGCTCCGTGTGTGTCATGAGCCCTGTAGCACACCCAGGAGGGAGGGAGATTCCCTGGCAGGGCAGTGGGGAGTGTCAGGGAGGGGGTGCTCTTGGTAGGCAGGGCTGGCCCCGGTGCTCCACAGCTGTGCTGGGGGCATCCATGCTCCCTTCTCTGAGAAAAATAAGGCCCAAAGCCTGGTATGTGGGGTGCCCCATAAAATGCCCATGGGCCTCCCCTGGCCACAATCATGGAGCCTGGCCACGTCCCCAGCTGGGTGGCTCCATCCCACCAGGCCGGGCTGGTGCAGAACTGCTGCGGTCCTGCGCCTGGTGTGGGGTCCCCATGTACCCAGCCCCCGCATCCTGCCCCAGAGGGGCTGCACCCCAGCACTGGACAAGGGGGTCACCATATACCCAGCCCCCGCATCCTGCCCCAGAGCGGCCATGTCCCAGCGCTGGGCGTGGGGTCCCCGGATACCCAGCTCCTGCATCCTGCCCGGGCAAGGGGCCCCCGGATACCCAGCCCTTGCTCCCTATGCCAGAGGGGCCACATCTCAGCGCTGGGGGGGGTTCCCCCTCTATAACCAACTCCCGCGTCCCACCCCAGAGAGGACGCATCCCAGCGTCAAGCAAGGTGTCCCCATATACCCGGATCCCACCTCAGAGGGGACACGTCCCAGCAGCAGGCTAGGGGTCCACGTATACCCACCTCCCTGCCCTACCCCAGAGGGGCCACATCCCAGCGGCTGGCGAAGTATCTCCACATAACCCGCTCCCGCTCCCCACCCTAAAGGAGTCATGTCTGCTCACTGCTGTAACTAACATCCGAAAGCAAGGGGAGGACTCAAAACCAGCAGCAGGAAACATCAGTTTATTCAAAATCCCAAAATTACAGCAATTCCCGGGTACTTGATAACGTTATTTCTCCTTTAAATACAGGTGGAGTCACTGGCCTATGGGTTGAGCCCAGAGTCCTTCGAGATTCGCTGCACCCGCTGGCGTGGTCCCCGATTCATTGAGTCGATAGTTAACTCAATTATTATTAATTATTAGGGTTGGGGGGGGGGTTTGCATGAAATTTTGTTTAAACAAACCTGATTTGGTTCTGGATCCTTCTGGGTTCTGTGCGATCCAGGGGCGGCGTCATTTTTGTAGCCAGACGGGGCTCCCTCCCTGCCTGCTGTGTGGGGGTTCGGAGGGCTGCCCCCCGGCCGCCCACTAGGGCGGCGTCCTTGTACCTACCTCTGAGGCAGCTGGTGCTGCCAGTGGGATCAGTCGGGGTCAGATACTGGGCTAGATGGGCCCACAGGTCTAGTCCAGAGCAGGCTGGCAGGGGGTGGGATACTAAGCTGGATGGGCCCATGGGTCTTATTTGGGGAGGAGCGGGCAGAGAGAGGGCAGGGTACTAGGCTACATGGGCCTTTGGCTCACGAGAAGGTGCTCTCCCCTGGCAGTGTGTGCAGGCCCTGATACCCCAGTGTGGCACTAGTTGGCCACAGGCGGGGGGCTCAAGAGGCGGGGGGCTCAGCGGAGAGGGCCGCTGGGCTGCCGGGAGTGGGGCGGGGGGCTCAGCGGGGGCACCGGTCTGCGGGGAGCATAGTGGGGGCTCAGAAGCGGGTGCCGGGCTGCCAGGAGTGGGAGGGGCTCAGCAGGATGTAGCATTTTGTCCCCAGATGGCGTGTTCGGGGTACGCCAGGAACCGCAGCCTCCGCTGGCCGACAACGAGTGGGCGTGTGGCAGGGGAAATGGGTTCCCCACCCTCAGCCGCTGGTTATCGGGTCCCTTTCGCTACTGGGGCCGGTGGAACGACCTGCTGCTAAGGCGCTCGGGACCCAGGACCCCCTGCCCGCATGCACAGCGGGGCACGGACACCACGTGCCTCGTTCCGCCATGCCGGGGAGCTCCCGTGCTCTAGGGACTCCTGAGCCAGGTGGCCGCGAAGTGAGGCCTAGGCCGGCTTCGAGGCCGGTCACACCCCGAGCGTGGGAGCCGGGGGGGCTGACGCGCCCGTCCGATCGCACAGAACTTTGCAGGAGGCGCGGCCAGACCTGTCGGCTGGCAAAGAAGACAGGGCCGGGGTCGACGCCACGCGCCGGCCCATCGGGAGGGGGCCTCGCCAGCCGAGTCCGGGCCATCCAGTCAGAGCCTATGGCTTAACCCTTAGCGCGTGTGACGCGACTGGTCAAAACAGTCGTGGGTCTAAAAAGAGACGACACCGTTTGAATTGTTTCCATTTAAAAAAATGCAAAATGAGACGCCCGGGAGCTGAGAAACCGGCCCCTCCGCATCGTGCCGGGAGGGCTCCAGAACCGGGCCTCGAGGCCGAGGAGAGCCACGGCCCAGCCCCGGAGGGGAGGATGTGCCGTGGACTCCCATGGGGAATGGGTGCTGAGTGTGTGGGGGGGATCGGCCCAGCGGGTGGGTTTTGGTCTCTGCGGGGTGCGGACCCCCCGGCCCTGCAAGGGACAGGCAGAGCTGAGGACTCCCCGTACAACACACGTTGCACCCCCTGCTGAGCCTCCCCGGATCCCCCGGTGCGAGTGCCAACACATCCGATGCCAACAGCCGGGCACCACCCAGCACACCGCGCCGGCACGGCTCCCAAGCCCACCCCACATTCTCTTCATACACAACCCACGCAGCCCTGCCCACCTCCTGCCAAGCCCTGCACGTCCCAGCGACCCCTCCCACCTCTGCTCTCCCCCCATACCTCCGTCATCCCTCTCACTGAACCCCCACATTCCTCACACACTACTGCTGTCCCCCCACACCTCCGCCATCACTCCACAGCTCCTACTGAACCCCCACATTCCTCACACATTTCACTCCAACCCCCCACCTTATCCCAACTTCCCACCTCTCGCTGTGCCCCCACATTCCTCCCACACCTCCACCGTCCCCCACAACCTCCTGCCATCCCCCCACATTCCTCACACACCTCCACTGTCCCCACACATTCCTCCTCTCATCCCCCCACATTCCTCCTGTTAACCCCCCACCATTGTCACCCCCCACACCTCCACTGTCCCCCACATTCCTCCTGTCAACTCCCCCACCTGTCATCCCTGACACCTCCTGCTGTCACCCCCATTCCTCACACACCTCTGCTGTCTCCCCCACATTCCTCCTTTCAACCCCCCACTTCTGCCATCCCCCACACCTCCTGCCATCCCCCCACATTCCTCACACTCAGCCAGTCCCCCCACATTCCTCCTTCCAACCCCCCACCTCCATCATCCCTCCGCACCTCCCACTGAACCCCCACATTCCTCACACACTTCACACCAACACCCCACTTTCTCCCAACTTCCCATCTTTCACTGACCACCATTTCTCCCATACCTTTGCCGTCCCCCAAAACCTCCTGCAATCCCCCCAAATTCTCACACACCTCCACTGTCCCCACACATTCCTCCTTCCAACCCCCCACCTGTCATCTCCCCCCACCTCCCTCCATTCCCCCACATTCCTCACACACCGCCACTGTCCCCCCCACACCTCCGTCACTCTGGTCCGTACAGTCCCCGAGGCTCCAGCTCCCAGCGATGTGGGGTGATGAGGGATTCCCCCCACAGCCAGTCCCCACACATCTCAGCACCATTCCCCCAACACGGCCCCACATGGGGCGGGTGCCGGGTCCCGTCCTGGCCGAATGGCTGGTCATCCCAGGACCCAACCCACCCCCGGTCAACTATGGCTTATGCTTGGTGGCATGGGACCGAGGGGGAGGGGCACTCTGGGACCCCCCCTCCCAAGGTGGGGCCACACAAGGGAGGCTCACGGCGGTCTCCCAAACCGGTTGCCCCCACTCCCTTGGATCTGAGCTGCCTGGGAAGATCCAAAATCCCTGGGATTATTGGGGGGGTGGCTCAAATTGGGGGGCAAAGAGCAGGGTGAATGGGGCCAATGGCTTGGCTCCCTCTGCCCCCCAAAGCCAAGATTAGGGAGAGGGCAGCAGAGACCCAGGTGAACTCCACCCCCAATGCCTGGGGTCCCGCCCCATCGGGAAAGTTTTGCATTGAGATGCTTCCAAAAAAAAACAAACAACAACAGCAACAAACCCTGCCCCCCCCCCCGCCTCCCCCCATGAAAATACCCCTGGGGCGAGGAGGGGAGGAAGAGGAAACTTTAGCCCTTGATTCGAGTTCAGCGGGGGAGTGGGGATGTCTGGGGAGGGGAATAAAGGGGGCTTGGGAAGGAATGTGGGGGGGCAGAGTGGGTCCCCCACAGACCCCAGGGTCACAATGTAGTGGGGCGGCAGGTGGGGGATGGGGGAATGGCCAGTGTTGGGGGGCAGAAATCCCCCAAGCTTCTCCCCTAGACCCCCCACGCCCTGCCTCAATGGACGCTCGGGACCCTGGGTGCTGCTTCAGCAGAGTCCAGTGCCCCCCAAGGAGTCCTGCTCTGCCCCAGCAGGCAAACTGGGGGCTTGGCTGGGGTGCCCTGAGTTCTAGTCCCTGCCCACTGGGGCCATAGGGAGCGGATGCGGGTCAGAGCTGGGGCGTCCTGCACCATGGCTATTCTCTGCCCTATGGCACCAGTGACGTCAAGGGGGCAGAGCCCAGCTGACCTCATCCAAAGATCCTGAGAAGAGGGGTGGGGTGGAAATTGAGCTGGAGGAAGGGAAGGTTGGAGACTGGGGCTTAGAGCTTTGCCACCCCTGGATGATCAGACAGGGGGACGAGGGGGGGAGGGAAAATCGCCCCTCGAAAGGGGATTGCCCCCTGTACTTGGCATGTCCTGCAGACTGACCCTTAAAGGGAGCGGCCTCTGAATTCATATTGTGCAGGGGGCAGGGAGGGGAGCGTGAGATTGGCTAAAAGGACAAGGGGAGTTAAAGGCAATGCTTTTTTCCGCAGGACGTGGAACAAGCCTGGGGAACTCACCGCCGCAGGGAGTCCTGGAGACCAAGAATTTAGGGCGGTTCAAAAGGGAGCGGACAGGTCCAGCCTGCGTTACGCTGGGGGCCGGACTAGGCGACCCCTGTGCTCCGAACAGGACTATCCGGCAGGATCGTAATGCAGGAAGGGATAACAAACCTGTCTTAGAGGGAATTCGGCCCAGGAGTCCTAACACCTGACCCCCTTTCCCCACTCTAACCACTAGATACGCTCCCCTCCCCACCCCCTAGGGATAGACCCCAGGAGTCCTGACTCCTCAGACCTTTGGCTTCAACCGCCTTCCCCTGAAGCATCCGGTAGTGGTCACAGTCGGAGACAAGCTGGGCTAGGTGGGCCCATTAATCGGCTCCAGTCAATTTCCTCTGTTCCTGTGATTTCCAGATGCCCTCAAGGCATTTCCAATTGCCTCTCACAATCAGGCGCTTGAGACTGGCACCCCAAACACTGAAGCACCCCACGCAAAAATCACAGGAGTCTAAGAACTGACCAATGGGCAGGCCCACCTAGCCTGGTATCCCGTCTCCATCAGTGGTCTCTACAGACTTGCTTCAGAGGAAGGGACAAGACATCCCCTGAGGGGAAAATATGAAATAACCCACCCAGGGGATTGGCTTTAAATGTTTTCAGCTCTTGATTTATAACCCCAGCTGAAGAGATTTGCAGCAGGGGGCCCAGCTGAATTGCCGTGAGTCACAGAGAAGTTGATACTTTGCAGGCGCCTAAGCTTTTGGCCACAGTGACATCCAGTGGTGGGCAGTTCCGCTGGCTAACCATCAAGCAGTAAAGCCACTCCTTGCATTGGTTTTTAAGCTGCTGCCTCCCAGGGTCACAGAGAGTCCCCTGAGGTCAGGAGCCAATGTGAAGAGAGGGGGTTTATTGAAGGCCAGACGTTCTGTACCAGAAGCCACGCCAAGGCCCTCGGGAGTTCCTAATGCCTTGGGGAAGAATGGGATTGTGCAGCACCTGTGCTGAAGACTTACAGTGGTACGTGGCCTACAAACCACTATCCGTGGGACAGCCACGAAAGGGAGAGGGAGCCCTGGGGGCTGGCCTGAGTTCCAGCTCATTTCGATGGAGAGCTCTGTGGGGAGGGCACAGATAGCGTGTATCTGGGCAGCGCCCACCACAACGGGGCCCCGATCTCGGTGACTTTGTGTCTGGGCAGTGCCCAGCGCAATGGGGCCCCATCTCAGCACCTCTGTCTGGGTAGCAGCCAGCCATGCCCCATAGGCATACAGCAGTGCAGAAGAGGAGAGTGTTTTGGCATCGGATGCGCGGGGTCTGAGTGCAGAGGGGACAAAGGGGTGAAAAGATTTGAGGCTGAGACCCGTCAGAACTCTACTGGGTGACGAGATCGAAGATCCCAAGGCCTAGGAAGTGGCCCGTGAAGAAACGGAAGAGAAAGAAAGAAAAAGGCTTGATATGAAGACCCAGTCGTTCCTCCTCCATCCCGGCATGGGGGTGACCCATGATCTTGGGGAGGGTGGGGCGGGGTTCGAAAGAGCTGAGGCTGTTCAAACTACATTCACGTGTGCTGGAGGGGTGGGGGCTGGCGCTCCCCCACCCCATGGCAGTGGAGTGGGCTGGAAATCCAAAGAGCCAAAGCACTGGAAGAGAGAAACCAGAGAGCGCTATATAAAGATATGTACATGGGGGGTAGAGGTGGGATGGGATGGAAGTGGAGGTTTGGCCGTACCACGGCCCACATGATGAGCTCCCAGCCCTGGCCATGAGATCCAGGCTGAGGGGGCCATGCAGCAGGGCCGCCACTTGCTCCCCCCCGGTGCCAGGGGGCATCCGGCCTGCTGGAGGGGAGCGGTGATGTCATCAGAAGGCACCGTGGCGTCCTCATCGAATGGACAGGGCCGGCGGGCGTGACATCACGGGGCGGCCTGAGTCTCAAAAGAGGGCGGGGGGGCGTGCCTCTGGTGGCGATAGCATCAAAAAGCGGGCCAGGTTCACGGTTGTGATGTCATAAAAAAAGGGATTGGGTCCACAGCGGTGACATCATCAACAAGTGGACTGGGCCCACAGCACTGACATCATCAAAAGATAGACAAGGCCCACAGTGCTGATGTCATCAAAAAAAAAGGAACCAGGTCCACAGAGCTGACATCACCGGATATCAACAGGGCCGACATTAAAGGTCAACAGACCCCGATGACCTTGACATCATCCATCACTGACCAAGTCCGCAGTGCTGACATCATCAAGGATTGTCCAGGCCTGGCAGTGCTTGATCTCCTCAACTATTGACCAGGCCAACTGCTGTGACATCATCAGTGACAACGTCCAGTGAACAGGCATCATCAATCAGTGATGGAGCCACTGGGCTGATGTCAAAACCAACAGGCTGACGCCCAGGACGCAGGCGTCATCCACGGTCCACGAGGTCCACAGTGTTGAGACCATGAAACAGCGATGATGTCATCAGACGTCGACGAGGCCCATAGCACTCATGTTATCAATCACCGACAAGGTCCACAGTGTTGATGTCATGAGATGGAAACGGTATTGATGGCAGAGGTCGAGAGCCCTCTTGGCATCATCAAAGGTTGACCCACAGTGTTTACATCATCACAGGCTTGGTGGTACTGATACCATGATACATAGACAAGGGCCACAGTGCGGATGTCATCAAAGATGGCCAGCGCTGACATCATCATCAAAAGTCAACAGGACAACAGGTCCAGATAGAATCAAATGTTGACGCAATCACAGCACTGATGTAATCCCATATGAACAAGCCTGACTGTCCTGACATCATCAACCATCAACAGGGCCCACAGCGCTGATGTCAGTGGACAGGCTAAATGCATTTTGACATCACTGAACGTGGATGGGTCCAAAGCAATCATGACGTCGCCCAATGTCAACAGAACCCCGGGGCGCTGATGTCATCCAACATGGATGGATCCAACACAATCTTGCCATCATCAAACATCAGCAAGGCCCATGGTGCTGATGTCATCCAACAGGGACAGGCCCAACACCACTTTGATATCAAATATTGACAGGGGCCATGGTACTGATGTCATTCAATGTAGATGGGCCCCAGGCAATCTTGACATCATCGAAAGTCGAGAGGGCCCCCAGCACTGATGTCATCAGTCGTGGAGAACCTCAACACAATCTTGACATCATTAAAAGTTGACAGAGCCCAGGGCACTGACATCATCTAACATGGACAAAGACAAGGCAATCTTGATGTCATCCAATGTCGACAGACTCCAAGGTGCTGATGTCATCCAACGTGGATGGGTTCAACGTGACCTGACATCATCAAAAGTGGACAGGGCCCATTGGCGCTGAGGTCACCCAACACGGACGGGCCCAAGGCAACCCTGACATCATCACAAGTCAAGAGGGCCCGCAGCAGCGATGTCACCAATCGCGGACATCATATAACATGGACTGAGACAAAACAATCTCAACGTCACCCAACGTCGACAGGGCCCCAGGGCCTCATGTCATCCCGCGTGGATGGGTTCAACTCCAGCCTGACATCATCAAAAGTGGACAGGGCCCATGGCGCTGAGGTCATCAAAGGCAGATGCCACCAAAGCCCGGCAAAGGCCTCGATGTGGCCTGGCCGCGCCGGCGGGCAGAGGGCAGGCCGCCGGTCCAAGAAAGAATACGGGAAAGATAGGGGAAGACGCAGAGGAGGAGGAGGGAGAGAGCTATGGCCTTGGAAAGTCGAGTCCGCCTGAGCCGGGCCCCTCACACGGTGACCTCGTTCTTGCTCCCAGTGCGGAGGTGCTGGCTGGGGTGGTGCCCGGGGATGAACTGCAGCTGCTCGATGGTGCTTTGGCGGCGGGCGCCAAAGCCCTGGCGCCGGTTGGCCGTGTGGTTGCTGCCCACCTCCCAGGCGGCCTGGGCGGAGTTGGCGGAGGCGGGGTGGGAGTTCATCTTGTGGCCCTGGTGGCGCTCAAGCAGCGGGGTGCCGGCGGCGCAGATGTTGGTCTGGGACAGGGCCTTCTGGTGGCCCAGCCGCAGCTCCTGGAAGGGCCCCGTGCCCTGGTGCAGGCGCTCGGGCGAGAGCAGAGGCTCCTGGGAGTGCAGGGCCTCGCGGGAGAGCAGCCGCTCATGGGAGACGACCCGCTCTCGGGGACCGGCACAGTCGTAGGGGGAGGGGCGGTAGCCGTCCGAGAGGATGTGCTCCTGGGACATCACCCGCCGCGGGTGCTGGGCCGGCTCCCCGTAGCGCTCGTAGTTCATCTTCATGGCGTGCAGGGGCAGGGTGCCCCGCGTCAGCTCGGCGAGGTGCCGCCGTTTCAGGTACAGCTCGTCCATGTCCTTCTCCGCTGGGGGGGGAGGCAAAGGAGCGGGGGAGGGGCAGGGGGGATGGGAGATAACGGACAGCGTGACCAACTATCTTTTTCACGTTCACAGGCTCCATGGCCGGACGGGGCCTCGGTGAGTGAATTCATTTCACACACAGGCTGCCAGTCAGTCCTGGGAACAGACGGCGCCCCCTAGAGGGGAAAAGCCCCAGGCCCCATTCCCCCCTGCCCCTCCGCCCCAAGCCAGCCAGTCCCTGCCCTGGGTCTGGATGGGAGTCGGTGCCACCTAGAAGGGAAAGGCCCTGCACCTCATTCTCCCCCAGGCCAGCTCCGGCCCCTGGGCGAATCCCCAGGGGTTGGTGGAAGCGGTGGGATCAGGCTGTGAGCGCCCCCCCAGTGGCGGGGCCCCTGGCTCACCCAGCCTCTTGAGCGAGGAGTAGCGGCTGAGCTCCGACTTGACGGCCGACTCGTAGGACGGGGGCAGGTGCGAGAGGTTGTGGAAGGAGCGGGAGCAGGTGAGCGAGTTGTACTTCAGGCCCGACGTCGGGGTGTGATGCACTCGCCAGTCTGTGGGGCCAGACTGGGGGGGGGGTGGGGGGGAGGGAAGAGAGAGCGGGAGGGGGCCCGGAAGAGGGGGTTGAGGGAGGGGCGAAGCTAGAGATGAAATCTCTAAGTCATTTTATCCCCCCCACCCCTTCCCGGCTGGAGGATTCTGATCCCCTGGCCCAGGGACCCAGAGGGGGGCCCCGAGCCCCCCGCGCCCAGCCCATCACCTACCCAGCGTGGCGGCGTGGTGCTTCGGGCTGCTCACGTTGAGGTGCACGTAGTTGTGGTGCATGTTCTCTGCAAGGCAAAGCCGGGTTAGTGTCGTCTGGGGGCAAAACCCCCCCAAAACCCAGCCTCTTAAAGGGAATGTGCAAGGTCAGACACCCTTGGGTCCCGTCCCCGCCCCCACCGCTACTTTCTGTCTGGGGACAAAAAACCGTGGCCCCTTAAAGGTAATGTGCAAAGTCACACAATTCTGGCCCAGGCCCACTGGATGGTCTTTTCTGGTGACAAAAACAACTTAGCCCCTTAAAGGTAATGTGTGAGGTCAGACTGCTGGGTCCCACTGATGTTATTTTCTATTGGGGGACAAATACCCCACCCCTTGAAGGTAATATAGGAGCTCAGACACTTCTGGGTCCCTCTGAGGGTATTTTCTGTCTGGGGACCAAAAAAACCAAACAAACCCACAGCCCCTTAAAGGTGAGGTGCAGGGTCAGATTGCTGGGTCTGCCTGATGGTATTTTGTGTCTGGGGACAAAAAAAGAAACACAAAAACACACCCCAGGCCCTTAAGGAATGTGCATGGTCAGACATCTCTGGGTCCCACTTGAAGGTATTTTCTGTCTGGGGACAAAAACCCCAACCTCTTAAAGGTAACGTGTGAGGGCAGACACCTCTGGGGTGAGTGGGAATGGGGGGGGTGCAGAGGAGGGATG
>ML679543.1:112789-134703 GCA_007922305.1 Dermatemys mawii
TCACCGAGATCGGGGCCCCGTCGGGCCGGGCGCTGCCCAGACACAGAATGACCAAGATCGGGGCCCCATCACACCGGGCTGCACAGACACAATCACCGAGATCTCCATGAACGGGCGAAATGTGAATAAGATGCAATTCGATAAGGACACAAGCAAAGTGCTGCACTTAGGACCGATCTGTTGCACACGTACAAATCAGGAAATTATTGCCGAGGAAGTCCAGCCGGAAGCGATCTGGGGGTCAGAGTGGATCACAAGCTAAAAATGAGTCAACAGTGTCCCACTGTTGCCAAAAAAGCAAACATCATTCTAGGCTGTATTGGCAAGAGTGTTGTACGCAAGACACAAGACGTAATTCTTCTGCTCTACTCCGCGCTGATTAGGCCTCAGCTGGAGGATTGTGTCCAGTTCTGGGCGCCACCTTTCAGGAAAGCGGTGGAGAAATTGGAGAAAGTCCGGTGAAGAGCAACAAAAATGATTCAGGGCTAGAAAACATGAGCCACGAGGGAAGATTGAAAAAAGAACAGGTTTGTTTAGTCTGGAGAAGGGAAGATTGAGAGGGGACCTGATAACCCTTTTCAAGTCCATAAAAGGTTGTTACAGAGAGGAGGGAGAAAATTTTCGTTAACCTCTGAGGACAGGACAAGAAGCAATGGGCTTAAATTGCAGCAAGAGTGGTTTAGGTTGGACATTAAGAAAAATTTCCTGTCAGGATGATTAAGCCCTGGCATAAATTGATTTCCACCACAGCTTCAACAACCATCCCTAGAATCCTCCCACACTTCCTGGGCACCACGGTCCCCTTCAACCACAGAACCTGACAGACAACCCCGCGGATCACCCCAGCTTCCATCATGGATCCACTCGCCACCCCAAACACAACAAGAGGCCTGTTATCTACAGCCAGGCGCTGCGATACCCCAGAATACGCTCTGAGAAGAAAGTCCAGGATATTCACCTTAACACGCTGAAAACTGCCGTCACCAAACAAAGACACCCTGCCAGAAAAGTCGATCGCATCGTGGAATGGGTAAGCCAGATCCCCCGAGAGAACCTGCTTCGGTATAGAAATAAAACCTCCCCCGACTGCACATGCTTAATTACGAACACAAGAACGACCAAAGGGCCATCTAGTCTTGTATCCTGTCTTCCGACAGTGGCCAATACCAGGTGGCAAATAGAGGTTAGGGACACCATCTCTGTCCATCCTGGTTAATAGCCATTGATGGACCCATCCTCCATGAATTTATCTAATTCTTTTTTGAACCCTGTTATAGTCTTGGCCTTCACAACATCCTCCGGCAAGGAGTTCCACAGGTTGACTGTGCACTGGGTGAAGAAATACTTCCTTTTGTTTGTTTTAAACCTATTAAACTAACACCCCACAAGTACAACCCATGCTCAATGGGGACCCCATCCCGAGAGAAATCTTTCCTGAACCTCCTCTTCTGGCTTTCCAACAACTTCCCAACCTTTCCAATCTCATCAGCAGAAGCAAGCTCCCCACAGACCAGGACCCATCAACTCAAAGCAGCAGCAGACCTGGTCAGGATAACAGATGCAAAAACGGCAGCCATACCTCCACCACCCACAACGCGCAATGCCTTTCCAGATCCAAGGATCTTACACATGCCGGTCCCAAAACGTGGAGTCCCCCATCCAGCAGGCCAAATGCCCCACTCACAACAATGTGGGTGAAGCCAGGCAAGCCGATGCTTCATCCCGAACTTGCCTTGGCAAGGAATTGACACCGATGATCTTAAGAAAAGATGGGTAATAGACTAACCCGTCGCGAAAGGCTGTCCCAACATCACTAGGGGGAAGAAGTTAGAGATGGGCATTTGTATCAATATCCACGGCACCCATCCAGCCCTGACCGGGGAAGACCAGCCCATCCGAGGTGTCTGCCATGCCAGGGATAGAGTAGGATGCCTGTCTGTTTCCCTACCACCAGCTCCCCATGAAAGGGTGTGAGTCTATTGAAGGAACGGTACCAAAGAGCAGGGTCATATTCTGTTACTGCTGCATTTGACTAGGCCGGGCCGTTGCAGCCCTGTTGGTCCCAGGATAGCGGAGAGACAAAGCAGGTCTAGTCACATCGTTCACCAGCCCAACTTCTGACTCGGGGGAGAGACGCTGCCCAGAGCTCTTCTCCCGGTCCGGGAAAGGCCTCGCAAAGTTCCCAACGGACACTCCCCGACTCGCCTTGTGAACACGGTGGGCAGGTTTCCGGGGAGGACTTAGAGGTGGGTGTCATTTGGTACAGATGTCCCACCCCCAATGTCGTCAGTACCCCAAAACTCCACCTCACTATTGGGTCCCCCGTGTTAAGGCTCACAGGCCTCAAACCTGACCTTAAAGACTCAGATGATGGGCCTGGACAGTCCTTGAGTTACCAGTAAAAAAAATGCTACATTCGCTCACTGGGATACAGTCCCCTCTGCTGTATCACAGCCTCCAGGTACCCCTATATCTGAGACACCCCTGCCTGCCCTTTGCTTTATCACAGCTCCCCAGATCCCCTTTTCTGTATTGCAGCTCCTCGGAACCCCCAAACCTGAGACACCCCTGCCTGCCTCTGCTGTATCATGGCCCCCAGGTACCCCCAGATCTGAAACATCCCTGTGTCCCCTCTGCTGTATCACAGTCCCCAAGACCCCAGATCTGAAACACACCTGTGTCCCCTCTGCTGTATCACAGTCCTCGAGACCCCAGATCTGAGACACCCCTGTGTCCCCACTGCTGTATCACAGCTCCTGGGTACTCCCAGATCTGAGACACCCCTGCATCCCCTCCACTGTATCACATCCCATGTGAACCCCCAGTTTTGAGACACCCCTGTCTCCCTCTGCTCTATCACAGCACCTGGGAACCCTCAGATCCAAGACACCTCTCTGTTCGTGTGACAAAGAGGGAGATTTTCTTGTTTTTTCCAATGGTTTGCATGCCAAGGGGGTGTGACTCAGTTTCCCTGGGTGTTACGCGTTTAACAAGGGGATGGAGAGGGAGTTTGTTGTTACAGGGGACCAGCGAGGGAACTTGGGACCCCAGCAACTGATGATAGGGTGACCAAATATCCTGATGTTATAGGGACAGTCCCGATATTTTTGATTTTTTTCTTATATAGGCTCCTATTACCCCCAACCCCCGACCCGATTTTTCACACTTGCTGTCTGGTTGCCCTAACTGGTGACCTGGTGACCCGAAGGCCCAGCTCAGGAGTCGCAGCCGGTTCTGGCCAGTGGGAGGACACTGGGCTGCGGAGAGAGGACCCCGGTGACTGGACCAGCCGGTTCCAGCCAGAGGGGCCAGAGAACAGAAGAGGGGAGGGGGCCCAGGCGACCCTGTTGACCTGGAGAGAAGACAATGGACCGGGGGGTGGGAGGGGCTGGGGGTCTCAGCTGCCCAGCTGGGAAGCAGGGGCACTCGGGGCTCGAGAAAGGGAGCAGGTAGAGCCCCCCTGGATGCAGGGGAGAACTGGGATGTGCCGGGCTGGGTGGGGCCAGGTGGAGCCCCCCTGGATGCAGGGGAGAACTGGGATGTGCCGGGCTGAGGGGGACCAGGCCTGAGGCCCAGAGAGTTTCCTGTGCTGGGTTCAGACGTTCAATAAACCCTCCCGTGTGATGCTGGCTGGGGTCACTCCGAGCTAGAGATCAGGGTGGTGCGTTATTCCCTCTTGGAGTGGAGGCCCCGGGGGGCCAAAGCGAGGGGACTCCCTTGAGGGGGGGCCCGCGGCAGACAGGCGTGCTGAGGCTCAGAGAGGTACGGCTCCAGGAGGTGGGGGGGGGCTTAACCCCGAGAGAGGGGACCCCCGAGAAGGGCTGTCACACTGAAGGGGGATCCCCCTATGGACCGCACGGGGCCAAGAGTGGGTCCGACCTGGGAGTCCGTGCCATGCACCCTGTCACCCTCCACTGGCGTCTTCTCACATCCCTGCCCGCCCATGACCCTGCACCACTGCAGGGGGATCCTAGCCCGGCCATGGCTGAGACAAGGGGGCTGGGGAGACATGGGCACTTCAGCTATCCCACAATGCACAGCAACCCACTGACCACTTACCCATAATCCTCTGCTCCCCTTGCTCCCACAATGCCCCTGCATTGGCTAATTACCCCCGCATTGGCTAATTACCCCCAAGCCATTGCTCCTGATTCCTGACAGAGCCACAAACAAAGTGGAGGTCCCAGAATGACCTCTGATTAGTCAATTACCCACCATCCCCTGCTCCTGGCAGTGTGGCTATGGGGCAGGTGTTCCCAGAATGCCCCTGGGAGGGGAAATTACCCACAATCCCCTGCTCCTGGCCAGCAAGGGGGGGTTGGGCTGGGGGAGTTCCCCCCCCAGCCTGCCTGCTTCAACCCCCCCATGGCTAACCCAGCACAGGGAGCCCCACTTGTGCCAGTGAAAGGGGGCCCAAGCCAGCAGTGCCCGGCTGCCGCACCCTGGAAACCAGGCAGGGTCGGGGGCTCCCCGAGCCAGTCGCCCCCATGCGGGCTTCAAAAGCACAGGGGGCTGGTCCTAGATCTGGGTGTGACCTGCCTGTACCCCCGCCCCCCGTGGGTTCTCCACCCCCAGACGGGTTCTCCGGGGCAACTCCCTCGGGAAAGAGATGGGCCTGGGAAAACCTGGGTGGGTGGTGACCCTCATCTCTGCTCCCTTGCCAGAGGTGGAGAGAGAACCCAGGAGATCTGGCTCCCAGCCCTCGCTCCTGCTCTAACCACTAGCTCCCACTCCCCTCCAGAGCCAGGGAGAGAACCCAGGAGTCCTGGCTCCCAGCACCCCCTGCCTTTAACCTCTAGACACCACCCGCTCCCAGAGCAGGGGAAAGAACCCAGGAGTCCTGGCCCTCCCCCAACCTCCTCGAGCGAGGGAGAGAACCCAGGAGTCCTGAGAGGGGCTCCGAGGCCGGGTAGTTCTGTGTGGGTCCCCACCCCAGCAGTGGGGGTGTTCCCTGGGGCCTGCTGATCCCTCAGGATCGGGCCCTGCCATCAGTCCCCCCCCACCCCCCTTTCCTCATTCATCCAACAGCTTCCCGGAGCCCATAGGATCCAGGCAGCCTGTGCTGTTTCCATGGCGACGGCTCCATGGAAACTGCAGGCCCATCTCCCACTTCCTCTCTTCCCCCCATCCCCCTTCCAAAAGTGGGGGGGGAGACACACCCCAGCCCTGCCGACACTCCACTGGAGCTAATGGGCTTTCACCGGGCCCTGGGGGTGGCAGGGCTGCAGCAGGGTCCATCAGCCCCACACGCAGGGGTCAGAGCCAGCTCCTGAGCCCCACATGTCTGTCTGCCCATCCCCACACGTCTGTCTGTCCGTCCTCCGTCCCCCCACCTCTCTCTGCCCATCCCCACACCTCTGCCCATCTGTCCCTACACGTCTGTCTGTCCGTCCCCCGTCCCCCCACCTCTCTCTGTCCATCCCCACATGACTGTCTGTCCGTCCCCCGTCCCCACACCTCTCTCTGCCCATCCCCACACGTCTGTCTGTCCGTCCCCCGTCCCCACACGTCTGTGTGTCCATCCTCTGTCCCCACACGACACATCTGTCCATCCATCCATTCCCTTGTTTGTCTGTGTATCCAACCCCACACGTCTGTCTGTCTGTCCTTCAATCCCCAACCCCCTCTATCCATCTCGCCATCTAGCCCATGCCCCACCCCGGGAGCAAATCCACCCCACAGGGAGCTCGCACTCGGCCTGTGCACGGTCCCTGGCCCGTGTCCTGGGCATTAACCAATCAGCTGCGGGGCTAGACCCTGAAGGAGAATTTAAAGAGGCTGCCAACTTCCAATGCCCAACATGTATGTACGCACCTGCACACGCACACCCCGGCACTCTCGTGCCCCGCCTCGCACAACCATTCACGCACACACCTGCATGTGCACACCCTGACACTGCCTTGCCCCGCCTCACACAACCATTCACACACACACACCTGCATGCACACACCGCGACACTCCCATGCCCTGCCTTGCACAACCATTCACGCACACACCTGCACACCCCGACACTCCCATGCCCTGCCTTGCACAACCATTCACGCACACACCTGCATGCACACCCCTGTGCACTCACACCCAGGCCCAAACATTCATTCCTCAGCACTTCCGGGTGCCCTAATGGGCCACAGGCAGCCCTCACGCACGTGTAAGTTTTGACATATGCTCAGCCATGCACCATCACACACACACTCCACTGAGCACAACCGCTGACACACGCCCCCCACAGCTGCTCAGCTCACACACACAATCCTGGACACACGGTCACTCCGCCATGCACCGGGCCCAATCTCTCACAAGGACTCTGCAACCGGCAGTAAGGAGATCACAGGGGAGGCGGGTCGACCGGACCCCTCCCTCAGCCCTACATTTAATCTTGCCGCCTAAACTTCTGGCTGGTGTGTGAAGACACCCTGACCTACGTCCCGGCAGCAGCAGGACAGGGGTTAACAATTCCCTAACCCCGCCGAAGACCTTCATTTGCTCATCCTCGGACAGAGATCCCATGTACGGCTCAGCTTGTATCACCTGTTGTCCCGACTCCGCGGTGGAACAACCACCAGTGTTTGGCCTTCAGTTCCCTCCGGGCCCCCGGAACATGTGCCAGTTCGTACGCGATGGCCAGGCCTTACCGCTAGCTAAAGGAACTGGTTGACGGCTCTTGGGGGGGGGGTGTGTGTGTGTGTGACAGCTCTTGGGGGGGGGGGTGAGAGAGAGAGAGACGGCTCTTGGGGTGTGTGTGTGTGTGTGAGACGGCTCTTGGGGGTGTGTGGGGGGGTGTGTGTGGGGGGGGGTGTAAGTGTAAGACAATCCATATAGGGCGTGTTACCGGGAGACTCACTCACCCAAACAATGCAGGGCGGCTGTCACCACTGAAAAAGGCCAAAGAAAGCCCCAGCGAGCGAGCATCCCAGAATCCTTTGCAGTTAAGCTAACTTTAAGGAGTGGCATTTTACTGAGCCTGGTGCGGATTTCGCCATGGCGGCCAGCGATACGGTAACGCTAGAATGCGAGGGGCGGGACGGATACCAGCCCCCCAGAAAGAGGGCTAAACATTGAAGCGTGGAGGCCGTCGGGTACAAGGCGACGGAGAATGTCAAAATGAACCAAAGAGCAGACGGAGGCTGCACCAAAAGAAGGAAACAGATCAGGCCTGGGACGATACCAAAGAGGAACGAGGATAAAATTACCCTCGGCCCGGCTGGCAGAGAACGGCATCATCCAGGGCTGTTGGGGTGCCCGTCTTTGTTAACTGGCCATCAATAAATCCAACCCTGGCGGATTTATCGAAGGAATCCCCCCTCTAGGCCCAGTGCAATACCGGGTTATCAATGAATTGGTTATTGATTATTGGCCAGTGACCGATCGCCGATGAGCCGCTCTTCACCGTCGTTGACACACAACAAGCGTGCGCACACCCGGCCACCGGCGCACGTTTCTAGGCACGTACACACGGCACCTGTTCCCTTAAAGTGGAATAAACATGTCAAAAGCCCGGAAGATGCGGCAATGAGGGTTTTTGTTTTTTAAGTGGCTCATCAGCTTCGTACGCTCCAGCCAGGAAAATACCAAAGAAGTCATCTTGCATCAGTTTGACTCAGGGTACGTGAGAGAAAGCGAGAGCATTAGATGGCGGGTGTGCGTTTGTGTCTGTGTGATAGAAAATGCCAATAGATCCCGCACGGTGTATTTGCTGAAGGTCCTAAGCCGAGAATTACGAAGAGGAAAGCTGAATATATTCAGATGCTTTGGATTCGTATTAAAAATAACCACAACACACACATGCAATAGGGGACACACACACACACACTTCAGCAACGTACACACAAATTGTCTCACACGCACACACAAAGTGGAAGCCACACACAACACCCACGCAAAGCACTGATGTGGTGTGTCTCACACGCTGACACAAACTGGAGTGCACACACAGCCACCAGCCGTGACACACACGCCCCGATATTCATCACAATCGTCTCACACGCACACCAAGTCATGCACACAAAAACCAGCAGCAGGAGCACATGCCCACCACCTCAAACCTTGACACACAATCAACACAAGCTTCCCATGCACATAAGCACAGACAAAGCAAACGCAGTATACACCTACAGTTAACACAAACCTTGACATACCTCCCAACTCACACACACAATCAACAATAGCAGCACACGTAATCAACACAAAGATTGACACAAACGGAACTCACACACACAACCAACACAAACCTTCATGCACAGGCTGACACACAACTGAACTCTCACACACACATTCAGCACAACCTTTGACATACACACCAACACAAACTTTGACACAACCAAACACACACACACACACACACACAGACTCAACCCAACCCACAGCTCACACATACAATCAGCACAAACCTTGACACACACACATACTGGCTCTCTCTCTCTCACACACGCACCCAACACAACCCTTGGCACCCACCAACTCTCTCACACACAACTCACACACTCAACACAAACCCCGACACACGGCCCAACTCGCTCACACACACTCAACACAACCCTCAACACCCCCCCGCAAACTCTCACACAATCAGCACAGACCGTGAGGCACATGCCGGCATTAGCACACACACACACACAGAGGCACACACAACGCTGCGCCCATGCCAGCCTGCAATCAATGAGACATTCACACCAACACGAGGCACCCATCCCGTAGGGCACCCATCTCTTAGCGTGCCCCCTCTCTGCCCGAGGACAGCGCCCAAGAACTAAGCTCACAGGGGCACAAGCTGTTCTGAGAACACACACACACACACACTGTACTGAAAGAGGTGCCGGGGGCTAGGCACTGCCAAGCCCAGAGATACCCAGGCTCAACCCTGGCACAAGTTAAGCGTTGCCCCCCATCCCTCCCCTCGCCACGACCTCTCCGCCGCGCCTCATGCCCCCATCCACGCCCGGCTTCCCTCGAGGCAGGCGGCCAAGCGGGAGCCACGCTGTCACGGGCGCAGGTGGCAAACGGGGTGGGGTGGTACCCTGGCGCGGGGGGGCTCGCTCTTACCTCGATCCGCCGGTAGACAAAAATCCTCCCGTTTACAAAACCCCGAGTGCCTTTAGTTCTGCTTGGAAGAAATTGCAGCTGCGGATGCAAAATAGATATTTTTTTTTTTAAAAAAAAAAATGGGGGTGGGGGGTGAAAGAACCGGTGCCCAGCGCCCCCAATTGGTGCCCAGCGCCCCCTTGTCTAGCCCCGGCTTGGACAGAGGCCAGTGCCCCACCCCTCCCACCCCTCTTTTTCCCTACAAAAAAAAATATTTCCGCACTTTCTATTAACCCCCCCCCAATTCTTGGCTGGGGAGGGGAAGCCAGCGGGTGAATTAGACATTCTGCTGGGGCCATGCCATTGGCTGGCCAGCCTTGGGATGGGGAGGGGGGAGAGGGTTTCCATTGGTGGAGGCCGCCCAATGGGTGGGTAATTACAGCCCCCCCTCCCTTTTTTCCCAATCCCTGGAAATGCCCCCCCACCCCCATCTGCTCTCCGCTCCCCTGGAAAGGGCGGGGAGGAAGGTTTCATTAACAAAAAGGGTGAACTCCCAGCGTCTGATTGGCTGAGGAGAGGGATGCAGGAGCACCTGATTGGCTGGGGCGGGTTGTCCGTCTCCATCCTTTTTGCAGTGTTCAGTTGGGAAGTGGGGCTTGGAGGGGCTGGTGGCTGGTTTAGCTTAAAGGGGTGGGGTTGATCTGAGGGGATTGTGGGGGTAAAGACAGAAGGAAACTCGGGAGGGGGGGCTCACTAGATTGAGAGAGAAGCAAGCAAAGGGGGATGAAGAGAAAGCCAGCCAGCCAGCCCTGGACCCTGTAACTTTTGGGGTGTCTTGCTAACTCCCCTCCCAAAAGCTCCTTGTGTGGCTCCTCCTCACAAACAATTAAAGAAAAAGAACTGGAGTCGTGCTGTGCATAGAAGGGGCTGGACCCCCTGAGCTGCAGCCAGCCGGCGCTGTGGAACAGCGGGACGGGGGTGGGGGGGGTACGGGGCTTGTCAAACTCGCTCGCTAGCTCTATTGGGGAGATGCCGAGTGAGGCCGACGAAGGCACGACATTTTGATGAAAAAAAACAAAACCTAGATAAGCTAGAAAATGACCATGGCCACAGGCTCCTTGGACTAAAAACTGGCTAACTGATAGATCTCAGAATATAGCTGCGAACGGGGAATCGTCATGGAATGGGTCTGTTTCCGGGGGGCAAGGGGTGGCCCCTCAGGGCTTAGTCCATTTTTATCAACGGCCTGGAAGAAAACGTGCACTCACCACGGCTGAGTTTTGCACAACGCTCGGGGGAAAGTAATCAATGCAGCGGGTGGGTTGGCGCGCGACCGGGCGCAAGCGACCAACAGGTGTTTTAAGAGGGGTAAAGGGCAACGTGGAGCAAAGGACGCCAGCCACGCTTACAGGCTGGGGGACTCTCTCCTGGGCAGGAGTAACTTTGAGACACATTTGGACACTGATCTGCTGATCCTGAGCTCCCCATGCAGTGCCGAGGCCACAAAAATAACACAATCCTGGGGTGCACAAACTGGGGCATCTCAAGTCAGTGCAGAGAGGCTATAGGACCTCTGGATTTGGCCCGGGTGTGCCAGAAAGACACCGGTAAACTGGAGAGCGAAGAGGATGATTGGGGCAACAAATTCCAGGGGCCCATGCTAGGGAAGGTTAAGGAGCAACTCGATCCCCGTCCTCACGGGGAACAAATCTTGACTAACGCTCTCTTCGCCCAGCAGTGCTGGAATTGAAACTAGACCAACTGCTCCTGGAAATCGGGTGCAAATCTTGAGCCGGGCAAGTAATTAACCATGGGGACACTTTCCCAAGGACTGCGCTGGATTCTTCAGCACCGGCCATTTTAAAAATCAAGACAGGTTGTTTTTCTAAATGCTCTGCGCTGGGAATTATTTGGGGCCGGTCTCTGGCCTGGACAGTCCAGGGAGTCAGAGCGGGTCCCTTGTGAAGGAGAAACTGAGGCACAGAGAAAGGCAGCAACTTGCCCAAGGTCACCCAAAGGAGAAGTGGGAATAAAACCCAGTGTTCAGAGAGCCAGCCCGGGGCTCTTCCCTCTAGCCCACACTGCCAGTAGCCCAAGAACCACCAGCTTTCTTAGGCACACCCCAGAGGTGGGTGCATTTGCTGCATGATTTTGACAGCGAAAGAAACACCGGGGAAACCCAAGAAAGGGGACACCCAGCAGAGCGCTGAAACCCACAGGAGTTCTTCCTCTTAGAAGGATGATATCCTACTATCACTACCTGCTCACGGAGTCGCTCCTTTCCCTCAAGTGAGCGAGGCAGCTGTTTCCAGTGCTGGAGATCCCAGGTTCAAATCCCCCCGGGCTGGGAGATGCTGCAGCTGGCGGGGCTGAGGATGGAGAGGGATTGGAGGAGGTGGGGAATCAGAACGGGGCGGGGGCACTAGGGGTAGAGGAAAGGGGGGGGTCTGGACCTCAGCTTCAACTAGGCCCCTTACACCCCCTGTGGCCCCCCACAGCTCATGCCAGGCTTCTTCCCTGCCCTAACAGGCCCTTGTTCACCCCGCCAGCCGGGAGGCACGGACCCCTTCTATTACTGAGCCCACCTATGCAACATCTCCCTGCCCCCAGCTGCTCCCTGTTCTCACCTCTCTGCCCCTCCCCAGGCCTGGCACCGGCGCCCTGGGTTTGCTCACACGCCCAGCTGGCACTGGGTGTCTCGTATCAGTGTGTTGGAG
Organism: Dermatemys mawii; assembly: GCA_007922305.1. Lineage (NCBI taxonomy): Eukaryota > Metazoa > Chordata > Testudines > Dermatemydidae > Dermatemys > Dermatemys mawii. Next base: position 124,525 of record ML679543.1, read on the forward strand.
ACGGGACATGCTGCTGGCTCGCCTGGTGAGGTGACAGCACCCAGAGGTGGGGGATGGAGGGATGCACCCCAGGCTGGGGAGATGGGGTGGTGTGTGTGGGGGACAATACAGGATCAGGTTCCCCCCCAATCCAGCAGCCCCCTCCCCCACAAAGCCAGCACTGATCCAGGCTTCCCTCCATGCATCTCAGCAAGCCGCTGTGCCCGTCAGGCCTGAATAACCTTTACAGCCCAGCTTGTGCTGCCCGCGCCCATTCTGGCCCTCGGGGCCGCGTTGGCATAAGCAGGCCAGGGGACGCACTTCCTGCCAGCGCTGCTGTTAACCCTCTGAGAGATCATCCTCACCGGGGTAACGGGGCTGGATTCCCCACAGGCAAGTACACACTGCAGGCTGGTTAGTCTTCATTAGAAACCCCTGCTTAATTCGGTTCAGGGTTTGTCTACACTAGAGGACAGTTGGGAAGGTTAATCTGGATCAACTCCAGCTCTGAATTCTAAGTGGATTTGTTAGACCTTATTAAGTGCCTGTGTGAATGAGCCCATTCCAATTTCAAGGGCCCTGATTTTGCTTTAGCTTCATGCAGTGAAACAGAACTAAACCTGTCCACACAGGGATAAAATGTGGTTTAACTCATCCACTTTCAGAATTAATTTAGATTAACTGTCCTCGGGGACCCCCTTATAGACAAACTATTAACACTTTATCACCTTTTTCGCTGATTTAGTTGAGCCATTTGAAATCCATGGGCGGATGCAGATTCAGAATTAAAATGTCCTGAATTCCGATTAGTTTAATTCACTTTCAAAGAGAAGCAAAAAGACGCAGCTGCAATGCGGTGCCAGGCAAGGGGTCCCTGTATAACCAGCCCCCACGCCCCACCCCACAGGGACCATGTCCTGGGTGGGGGTGGGGGCTCCTGGGTTGCTCCCTGACGCTGGGATGCCGGGCGGGGGAGGGGCTGTTGCTGGAATCAGCAAAATGTGGCAATTTGCTCAATTAACCGATGTTCCCGGCGTGGAACATAATCCCGTTGCCATGGAGACGGCAGCGCCACGGTAACCGCCTGGGTCTTTGTTCCAGGCCTGCCCCTGTCGGAGGCTGGTGCTAAGAGCATCGGAGTGGCGGGGGGCTGAGCATGGCTGCCCGCGTCGAGGGGAGTGGGGGGGGGTGCCAGAGGGGGGGGACCGGGGGGGGGAGGGGGAGGGGGGGGGCACACTGGGACTGGGGAGCTGTGGTGGGGCACGAGGGTCGATTGACAGCAGAGACGGAAAGATAAAAGCACACACCCGCCAGCAGGGGGCACCACACACACACACACACACACACACACACACACACACACACACACAAAATCACTGAATTGAAGGGTTTATTCCAGCCCTGCCCTGCCCCCATGTGCTCGGGGTGCCAGGGGGCCTGGCAGGGGCTGGCCAGGGGATCTGGGGGCCGCAGGGTTAGCTGAAGCCGGGGCTCTGTCCTGGGAACAGGGAGAGGAGGCCACTGTCCGGGGCCGGGTCCTTAATGAGCTTCTGGATCTGGAAGAACAGAAGAGAACATGAGACATCAGACGGACGGACGGACGGGCCTTGGCCTCTGAGGCCGCCGGCTCCCACCCGGCCCCAGGGTGGGGACTGGCTGGCTCAGGGGGGCAGAGATTGGGGTGCGGGGCCTTTCCCCTCTACGGGGCACCGTCTCCCACCCATCCCGAGGGCGGGGGATCAGTTGGGGGGGCAGGGTACCTGTCGGAAGCGAGGGTGGGCGGCGTCTCTGACCAGCTGCAGGATCAGCCCCTCGCTGGTGGTGACGAAGGCTCCGCTCTGCCGCAGGCGGGACAGGGCCGCCAGCCGGTCCACTTGGCTGGGGGAGAGAGACGTCAGGACGGCCACGGGTGGGGGGCAGGGGTCCCCCTCCCTCCAGTCCCCACCACAGCCACACTGCCCCCCCCGCCCCTCTGCTGGGAACCCCTCCCCACCCAGCCCCCCCCCCCCACAACTGCCCCCCAGTCCTGTCTGCCGGAAAACCCTCCCTGCGCCCCCAGCTCCTCTCCCAGCCAGGAGTCACATCCCCGTCTGCCTCCATCCCAGCCCCCCGGCCTCACCTTCTGGAGGAGCAGGCGTCGGCCACCACGTGAACGTCCAGCCCCCGCTCCAGGGCGTCCAGCGCCGTGCTCTGGGGAGAGGGAGACGGGTCATAGCCCTGGCCCAGCCCCCGCCACCCATCACAGCCCTGGCCCAGTCCCTCACCATCCCCCATCACAGCCCTGGCCCAGCCAGCCCGGACCCTCTCCCCTCCCCCTCCCCAGCCCTGGCCCAGCCAGCCCAGACCCTCTCCCCCCGCCCTGTCACAGCCCTGGCCATCAGCCTTGTACCCCCTTCTGGGCACTGACCCGGACTCCTGGGTTCCATCCCTAGAGGGTAGCTCCCTCCCTCCAGGGATCTGATTCAGACTCCTGGGCCCCATCCCCAGCAGGTAGCTCCCCACACGGGCACTGAGCTGGACTCCTGGGTCCCCTCCCAGCCGCCCTCTCCCCCCCTTCAGGTACCATGATGCAGGCCTGGGTCTCAATGCCGCACAGGAGCAGAGAGCGCAGGTCGGGCAGTGCCCCCAGCTCCCGCTCCACCTCCGGGACCAGCATGCTGAAGCAGGTCTTGGGGAACTTCCGCAGCCCCTCAGCCCCCAGCTCGGGCACCGTGGGGCCCAGCCCCTGGGGGTACTGTTCCGTCACCACCACCGGGACTTCCAGCAGCTGCGCCACCTGGGGAGTGGGGGGCTGGTTAGAGCAGGGGTGGAGCAGCCAGGACTCCTGGGTTCACTCCCTGGCTCTGGGAGGGGAGTCCTGTCTAGCGGTTAGAGCGGGGGGGCTGAGAACCAGGATTCCTGGGTTCACTCCCTGGCTCTAGGAGGAGAGTCCGGTTTAGTGGTTAGAGCAGGGGGGGCTGGGAGCCAGGATTCCTGGGTTCACTCCCTGGCTCTGGGAGGGTAGTCCGGTCTAGCGGTTAGGGCAGGAGGAGCTGGGAGCCAGGATTCCTGGGTTCACTTCCTGGCTCTGGGAGAGGAGTCCGGTCTAGTGGTTAGATCAAGGGGGGCTGGGAGCCAGGATTCCTGGCTTCACTCCCTGGCTCTGGGAGGGGAGTCCGGTCTAGCGGTTAGAGAGAAGCTCTATGGAGGAGGGAGGGTGGATGCTCAGCATTATCATTAGAGCCTGGTGATTTTTGGAAATGCAAAATAAACCAACGGAAAAGGAACAGCTCCCCCACTTCGGGGACAGGTCCCAGCACCTCCTAGACCTGGGGGCAGGTCCTGACCGGGGCAGGATAAAATGAAGTAACGTGGAATTCCCACCAAACCTCCCCAAACTATTATAAAAAACAAACTATTTCACAGGTGCCAAATACCCTCCATCCTCCAGGGTAGGCTGCCATCCAGTGGCCAGCATCTGCCACTGCAGCTGCCCAATAGTCCTGGCCCTTTTTGGTGGCATTTTCACCAGGACACCGGGAAAGCACAACCTACCCCCACCCCCTGCCCCTGGGACCATCCGCTGCCTCCTTGACTCTCTTGGGCATCACATTTCCAAGGGCTGGTTATACAACGACCCCTCACCCTGTGCTGAGACGCGGCCACCTCTGGGGTGGGATGTGGCAACTTTTCGACAGCTGCATAAAACAGTGGCACAGCGGGACAGCATCCCTTAGTTGTGCACGGGGCCTGGCCCTGACTGCCAGGGCCCAGCCCCCCATTCCGAACATCCCCCTCCCCAAAGCCCAGCCCCCCCAGCACTGCCCTGCGGCATGTCACCTGCAACATGCGCGCTGCCACGGCCACAATCTGGGGGAAGTGGGCGACGGTGGGCCGGAACTTCTCCTGCATGTCGCACAGGAAGAGGATGCTGGTTTTGGGAAACACCTTCCCGAGCCGGGCCTGCGCCATCTCTGCCCCCTGCAGCCAAAGGCAAAGAGAGGGTGGGACCAGGCAAGGAGCTGATGCTCCCTAAAGGGGAGTGGCCCTGGGCCCCATTCCCTGCTCCCCCACAAGTCAGTCAGTCCCCGTCCTGGGACCAGTCCCAGCGCCCCTTAGAGGGGACAGGCCCCGGGTCCCATTCCCCGCCCCCCGGAGCCAGCCCCTGCCCTGGGGGCGGATGGGAGCTGGTGCCCCTTAGAAGGGACAGGCCCCTACCCCATTCCCCGCCCCCCCGAGCCAGCCGGTCCCTGCCCGCTGGACTCTGATCTCTCCGGGCTCAGCTCCTGCAGTTCGGGGGCCGGGCGGGCTGGTGGGTCGCGGGGGGGGGGAATTGCTTGTGCCCCAATTAAGCACGGGGGGGGCTCTGCCCCCAGCTGTCAACCCCCCCCAGCCCCCCCGAGCTGCCTGATCCCCACCCCCTCTGCCCCCTGCGGGCTCTGCCCCACTCACCTCTAGGATTCCCTGCAAGCCCCCAGCCCCAGCCAATCAGCAGCTGCTTCCAGGCCCCTTATTAGCTAAACCCTCCCTCGACCAATCCGTGTCGCCCAAGCAGGGTTAGCCACGCCCCCGACACCTCCCTCCCTCCCGGGTTCCATCCAATGGGAGCGCGCGGAGAGCCGTCCCACCTGGCCTAACGGAACGTAGTAAAGACCCAGCCCCTCCCACTCCAATCAGGGAAGGGAAGGGGGGTGACGTAAGCAGAGGCTGGCCTGACAAAACGTTCCACAGGCCACGCCCCTTTCCGTTCCCACCCAATCAGGAAGGAGAGGGCGGGGATGACGTAAAAAAATAATACGCCCCCTGCTGAAGGTTTCAAAGACCACGCCCCCGTCAGCTCTCATCCAATCACGGCAGCAGGGAGAGGAAGGTCACAACATTCCAAAAACCACACCCCATCCAATCAGGGAGTGGATGACGTGGTGTCCTCTGGAAAGTGGGGGGCTTTGGGTTCCCTAATTTGGTGGCTAGGGGCGGGGCCGGGGGCTGCCCCATAGTGATTCCCAAGGGATCCCCCAACACGTCACTTTGAGGGGAGGTGGGGGGGTGCATCCATCTCAGCCACCGGCACCCCTTGATTTTTGGGGTCCAAAGTCAAAACTGCCACCCGCAGAGCCCCTGCATGACTAGCCCTGGCCCGCGCCCCCCAGGTCACACACCCCGGCCCTTCACCGCCTCGGAGAAATACCCTCCTGGTGCCAGTTCAGACCAGACCAGGCTCCTGGGCCCTGTGCAGCTGGGGAAACTGAGGCAGGTTGGGGCGGAGCCGGGCACAGATCCCGGCATGCTGGGGTCCCTACCCAAGGCCGTCCCACACTCCCAATAAACCGCCTGAACCAGGCTTGAGAGGTCCAGAGGGAGTGGGGGGCAAGTCACCAGTTTGGCCGCCCAGAAGCACTAGAGCTGGGGGGGAGGGACCCCTGGAGCGGGGCTGCGGGGGATGGCTCCATGGCTTTGTAGGGGACTGGGGAAGAGCCAGGGTTTATGTTAGCATAGGGCCAGCCCTACTTATCCACCTCTCAGCCTAGCACCCGCCACTCCCCGCAACCCCCCCACCCGCCGTCTCCTCTGCCCCACACACCAGGGAGCTCCCCCTGCCCTAAGGTCAGATTGGCAGGGAAAGACTCCATGCCCCATTCCCAATCTGGGGCTGGATGGGAGTCAGAGCCTCCCCCCCCCCCGCCCCCCCATGCCCCATACCCTGCTCCCCTGAGCCAGTCGGACCCCTGCCCTTGGGCCAGATGGGAGCCCCCCACACCCGCTGCGTATCAAGCCAACGACACTGTAGCCCAGAAAAATAAAGCTTTATTAGAAACTGTCCCCGAGAAAGACTCCAGACGCTGCCGGGGGCGGCGCGGCTCAGACAGACAGACAGACGGGACAGAGCCCAACCCTGAGCGTGTAGCAGCAGTGGGGGGCCCCATACCTGTGCCCCACATGAGGCAGAGAAGCCCTGCAGGGGGAGGGGAGGAGCAGCTGGTATAACCTCAGTGAGGAGCTGTGTTAGGGGGAACTCTGCGCAGGGAGGAAGCCCCCATAGCCTGCCCCCAAAGTGTCCCCAGGGACGGGGGTACAGGGAGACCACCCCAACACTTAAGGTCAAAATAAATTCCATTGGGTGGTTTCACAGCCAGGCTCCGAGCCCTAAAGCCTCAAGAAAAGGGCCTGGGGACCCAAGGGCCCACTGTACAGAAGGGAAACTGAGGCACAGAGGCAGGGGAGGACCTACCAGAGCCAGGGCTGGAACCCAGGGGCCCCGGGACTCCACCCTTCCCCACCCGCTTTGCATGTAAATAGACAAAAGAGGGAGGGGTTGTGAGATGTGGGTGAAGCCTGCCAGGGAGGGCGGAGTCAGTGCAGCCCGAGGGGAGGGATGTAAATAAGGGGGCAGTAGAGGGAGGGGCCCTGAGAAGGGGGCAGGTCCTGGAAGGGAGGGCGGAGCTTGTAAACAATATTCCTGAAGGCAGCTGCCATCTATACTCCTGAGTGTGACAGTGGCCCCGCCCCCCCTTTAAAGGCACAGAGGAGCTACAGTAGCTAGGCGTGGAAAAGGGGTCCCCCTGCTGGAGGGGAGGGCCGAGGGGGGACAGATAGAGCGGTGATGGGGTGATAAAGGAATGGGGGTGGGGTTGTTAGGGGGTGGGGCGGAGGACAGTGACAGGGGACAAGGGGAGGAGGCATTGGTCTGGCAGTGGGCAGGGCAAGGTGGGGAGGGGAATTTGGGAGGGGGCAGGGCCGGTGGCTCTGGCAAGGGAGGGGGCAGGGAACTGTGGGGGGCTGGTGTCAGAGCGGGGCTCAGAGTGGCAAGGAATGGTGGGGGAGCGGGGAGCCAGCAGCTGCGCAGGGACATAGGGAAGATCCAGTGGATGAATGGGGAGGGGGACTGGAGGGAGACAGGCCAATTCTGCCCCCCCCCCCCCCCCAGTCCCCTTCCCCCCCACTCCTCTCCCCAACTCGGGTCCCGGCCTCATCCTCACCCTGGGCAGCAGGGGGTTCACTCAGCCCTGCCCCCCACACCCCCATCAGGAGCTGGGAGGATGTAACCCCCCTCTCCCCCCAAGACCAGAGCTGGTATCTGGGTGTGATGGGGTGGACACGGGGGCTCCCCGGGGAGCAGACAGTGCCCCTCGCAGAGCAGGCCGGGCTCAGCGTCCGCGCCCATCACCCCGGCCTCAGGCCCGGACCTGCCACACAATGAGGTGGCTACGCTCCGAGCGGCGCAGACGGGGGTTGGCCACCAAGAGGTCCCCAAATTGATCATCCATGTCGTCCCCTGCAAAGGGGGAGAGAGTCAGAGCAGCCTCAGGGGCACCCCACAACCAGTGCTGAGCGTGGCCACATGGAGACCCCTCACCCGGTGCTGGGATGCGGACACTTCTGGGGTGGGGCGTGGGGCTGGGTACACAGGGACCTCTCGCCTGGTGCTGGGATGCGGCCACCTCTGGGGTGAGGCGTGGGGGCTATTTATATGGGGACCACTCAGCTGATGCTGGGTTGCAGCCCCTCTGGGGTGGGGCAGGGGCTGGGTATCTGGATACCCCCGCAGAAGCGCCATTTCCCACCCCCCACGAGGCACGTACCAATCCGGAGATTGATGTACCCCTCTCCTCCGCTCAGCACCAAAGCCATGGACTGCTTCTGCCCAGCCCCCTCCTCATGGTTCTCATTGTTCCCGGCCAGCGAAGGGTTAAGGCAGCCTGGGGTGGGGGAAGACAGGCTGTTCCTAGAGGCTGGTGCTGGGGTGAGTGCTCCCCGCTGCAGCTGAGCAAGGAGAGAACCCAGGAGTCCTGGCTCCCAGCCCCCCACCCACTAGATCCCACTCCCCTCCCAGAGCAGGGAGAGAACCCAGGAGTCCTGGTACCCAGCCCCCAACCTCCACGAGACTTCACTCCCCTCCCAGAGCAGGGAGAGAACCCAGGCGTCCTGGCCCTCAGCCCCCCTCCTCACTAGACCCCAATTATCCCCCAGAGCAGGGAAAGAACCCAGGCATCCTGACTCCCAGCCCCCCTCCTTGCTAGACCCCAGTCCCCCCCAGAGCAGGGAGAGAACCCAGGCATCCTGGCTCTCTGCCCCCTTGCTCTAACCACTAGACCCCACTCCCCTTCCAGAGCCGGGGAGAGAACCCGGGCGTCCTGGCGGGTACCTGGGACACAGATGAAGAACCGGACGGCATCCCGGTGCCCGTGGTAGGAAGCCTGGGCGCTCTCCATCGCACAGTAGGGGGTGCTGGCGGGTGAGGGGCCCGGCTGGGACCCCGCAGCCAGGGGGGCCGCCGAGCGCCCTGAGAAGTCTGAAGAGGCCAGGAGAGACGGGGAGGGTCAGAGCGTTGGGGCGGGGTGGGGGTGGCCTGCAGAGGCCCGCCCCCCCCCCCCCCCCCCCCCCCCCGGGCTGGGCTGGCCGTGGGATCTCAGCCATGCCAAGGGGACCCCTTCCCCCCCAGCACCCCAACTCACCCGCCGCGAAGGGCACGGTCAAGACGGTGCCGCTGGCCGTGCCGATCCACAGCCGCCGGGAGAAGCAGCCCAGGGCTGAGACGTGGAGGGAGAAACCCAGAGTGTTCGGGCCTAGAGAGAGAAGGGGGGTGAGGAGACCCCATCCGGAGCCAGCCAGTCCCCGGCCCAGAGCCGGACGGGAGCCCACGCCCGCTACGGGGGAAAGGCCCCGGGCCCCATTCCCTGCCCCCCTGTGCCAGCCAGTCCCTGCCCTGGGGCTGGATGGGAGCTGGCGCCCCCTAGAGGGGGCAGGCCCCGCGCCCCACTCCCTGCCCCCCCGGGCCAGCCCGTTGCCCCCTCACCGAACATGGTGTGGACGAAGGGCGTCAGGTCGATCTCCTGCAGGGGCTGGCCAGTGGCTGCGTGGAAGAGGTGCAGGGTGGGGTCCAGCCGCACAGAGACCCAGACTCCATCACCCGCCAACGCCATGTGCCTCACCTGGCTCTCGGGGCACCCAGTCACCTCAAAGTACCGCTGGGGGATGGAGGGGAGGGGATGGAGAGCGAAGGGCTGGAATCGGGGCCGGCAGATCCCACAGTCCCCTGACTCCATCCCCCGAGGGCGCGCCGGATCCTACCCTCTCCCATGATCCCGCTGGAGTCTCGGTGGACCTATGAGATCACCTGAGAGGACTCCTCCCACCCTCAGCCAGGACATCCTACAAGATCCTCCAATCTCATCTGGGTTGATCCCACCAGATCCCACGGCCCCCTGAACCCCACCTGAGTGGATCTCACAAGATCTACTGCATGGTGGATCCCATGAATATGCTCATCTCACCTGAGTGGATCCCAGGAGATCAGTGTGTGTATCAACTAATATCACCAGAGTGGATCCCACACGATCCTGCCAGAGTACCCTACCCCACCTGAGTGGATCCCAGGAGATCTACCAGTGTCACCTGGATTGATCCTACAGGACCTCATGGGGACCCCAGCCCTGTGAGTGGATCCCATGAAATGTGCTATTACCCAAGTTGATCCCAGCTCCTCCAGAATGGGTCCCATGAATCCCAGGATCTTCCACTGGTTTCTAAGTGGGTCCCATGAGATCACTTCTGGATTCCACATTCCCCATGATCCCGCGCTCCCAGCTGAGTGGACTCCCTGACCCCCAGCTCCTTGACCTGACTCCACCCACCCCCTGCACCTTGACTGCCCCCCCACTTTCCTCCCTGCTCTCCCCCACTGTATCTTCACTGATGCCCAACTCCCCCACCCGCCCCGGCCTCACCTGGACCCTGGCACTGCGCGGCTCCACCATGTAGACCCGGTTGCGGTAGCCGACCCAGACCTGGCCCCCTACAGCCAGGGCGCAGCGGACAGACGTGTGGGGGCGTCCCAGGTCCACCAGCCGGGGGCGCTGCAGGTCCCAGTGGCCGGCTGCGGATGGGGGGGAAGGCGGAGGAGTGAGTGGGGCAGGAGGCTGCGGGGAGCTGGGGATGGAGGGTCCGGTACTTACCAGCGTCCCGGTGGAAGACGGCGACGGTCCCGTTCCCCAGCGCAGCCACTGAGCGGCCCTGGGCGTGGCTAGAAGACAGAGAGAGCCAATCGGAGCGGGCGGCTGGGCCACTCACGCCAAGGACCACGCCCCAGCATGCCCTGGGGCAGCCCAAAGTTCGGTCAGGGCCCCTAACCCAGGGGCACAGCACTTGTGACCGCCCAACAGCCTGGTTCATGACTGTCGTGAGGGGTCACAGATCAACGCTGGCCCAACGTGGGGCTGGTCA
>VOCN01043443.1:0-10899 GCA_007922305.1 Dermatemys mawii
GGAAAAAAAACAGCTACAAAAATGGTAACTCGCTTAATGTTTTATGACAGGAAATTCTGTGAAACAAATTATTCAAGTCAATAGCCTAGTATTCTAATCTCAGACACATGAGAGCATATTGACTGGAAACTAGCAAAAATAAACAATCATCTTGTATTCAAGGCACACCTCTGTGTCTTTACAGAATATAGCTCATTGTTGTGTTTTTTTAATTAGCCCTCTGTTGGTCATGCTTATTCTGTGTTGCAGACATGTACAGCTACTAATTTAGCATGCAAAAGGTAATTTTGGGTACAAAATCTGGACTGAGATGCAGTAGCTGGAAAAAAATCCAAGCTGTGGTTCTGACTGAGCATGTTCATCTACAGAAATTTTACTTGATATAAGTGAAACACATTGCAATTGTCTAGTGCAATAATCTGAGATGAACAGATGTGTCTCATTCCTGTGATGGTCTGGAAGTATGGCATGTGGCCTTCTTGAACTTTCAAATAATTCCATAAAAGGATCTTATTAGTAAATAATAATTTATAACTTTTCAAGGGCTGATCTTTAAAATAAATAATTATTCAAAGGAGTGGGAAAAAAATTATGTGATCTGACACAAAGGGTGAGAATTGTCTCTTCATATGAGTAGTGTGTGAGTGATGTGAAGGTAGAACAGATTATGGTCCAGCACAGACCCCTTGTCACTGCTCTGGCATCACAAAGGGATCAGAAAGTTATACCACCCTCACAGCCAGCCAAAGAATCCCTTGATGTGATGGACATTTCAGCTGGCATAGCCCGTTCCTATGCAACCCCTTATCCTTGCAGCTCTCTAGCATGGCTGGTGTGTCAGGAGAGGTGTGGGGGACCAGCCAGGAAGTGACTGTGCCCCACCTCTCTGCAACTGGTGGACAATAGCTCATTGGAAGCATTACCAACTAGCAAAGTTGAGAGCAGCTCTCAAGATACCCTAAACTTTATCACAGCTGGTCTTGGCAGCAGAAAATGATAACTAGATCATTAATGCCTTCCTTTGTGCTCAGCAGAGTCAGAGACTGGGAGTAGGAAAGGATCTGGGCCAGACATTTAAAGAATCTGATCTTGTTTAAAAAAATCACAATACACACTTAGGAAAAGAGTGTTTTTTAAGAGCATCTTTATTTTAAAATTTTGCAAAGAAGGTGCAACAGATATTTATACAAGTTTCATGAAAGACAGGATTCTTTTCCCCCTCACCTCTTTGCAAATAAAAACATATAATGAGGCTTCCTAGCCAGAAGCACCTCTATTGTTTAACCACTTAGGGAACTAATGATCCATTTCAAGTCATCTTGCCCACTTCAGACCAATATAAATTTTCCAATCTCCTTCAACCACCTGAAAAAGAAGTAATTTTGTTTACTGATTGTTTTTTGAAATTTTCAAGAATGGTCTATCAGTGACTACTTGGAAGACAACAATGGTAGCAAAAGGATTCATGTTAAAAACGCATAGCTTTGTGAAGTAAGAAATAATACAGTCATATAGTTAACACTGATCTGTATCTATTGTGCAGGTTTACTTGCAACAGCTGGTGACATAGCTATCTACCTCTCAGATCAGGGATCTGCAAACTTTGGCACATGGCCCGCCAGTTTGTTTACATCGTGCGTCCACAGGTTTGGCTGATCACAGCTCCCACTGGCCAATGGGGACTGCAGGAAGCAGAAGCCAGCATATCCCTCGGCCTGCCCATTGGCCTGGAGCAGCTAACTACATGGCAAGTAAATAAACCGGCCTGGCCTGCCAGCGGGCTTACCCTGGCGGGCTGCGGTCGAAAGGCTGCCGATCCCTGGTTTAGCTGGATTAGTTACTGTGATCCTGATCCAAAACACACATAAGTCAGTGAAAAGACTCCAATAAGTATGGATCAGGCTTTATCAATTGCTGTAAATAGATACATTGATAAAGGATAACATTTTCAAAAGTGCCTAAGTGAGTTAGAAGGCCAAATCCCATTGACTTTCACCTTTCAAAATGGAACTTAGAAGCCTAAGTAATTATGCACTTTTGAAAATTTTACATGAGGACTTTAGAAAATTAATATCTATACTGATGATATTTAATAAATCTTGTATAGAAAACAGCACAGGTTAGTCTCACATCCATATTGATCATTATATACATCCCATTACTATGAGATACAAATGCAAGGAAATTTATGCTTCTAAATAAACACTGGAGTATTTTTGAACCAGGAATCCAGTAAATAATGAATTTATTTTGGCTGAAAGAGGCTTTTGAATATTTAGTGTTTTTATGTAAAACTATATACACTTGTCAGCTATATACACTTGTCTAACATAATGTGAGCACCAATTGCTTTTGTTATCTTTTTTTAAAGAGTAACATTTTTTTGCATTTTTTCAGTTCTATTTTTCCAAGTAAAACAATCCACCTCCAAAAAAGCCAAGCTGATGCTGACAGGCTGAACACTTTAAATTTACATGAAAAAGATGTTGCCTTTGGCGAGAATATCTAGATTTCTCATGTAATTTGGTCAAAACTGAGTAAAAAAATAGGTCATACCATGGTTATTACCTTCTGATAAATGCATAGCAATACTGAGCAGCAGAAATTAGGTTTTAATGAAAAAGATATAATTCCAGAACAAGTTTTAGGTCTTTGAATGTTTGAACTGTATTATGGTGATAAATCTTCCCTTATCTTGAGAAATATGTAGAACATTTAAAAAAATGAAAACTGCAGTTCACAAAAATAATTGATGTTTGAAGTTGTCACTGAGGAGTTGACTGACCTCCTGTAAGTCTTGCCTTGCTTAGCAACGTCCCTTAGCAACGCCAGTCTATTATACAGCACACAATATCTGAACATAGAGAATTGCCAACAGCCAATTACTAATCATGTTGCATTAAGTGGTAGTTGTAGGACACTGTTCTGTCCTTTGAGTTAACTCACCCTGCTCCCCCACACTTGTGTGCCTTGATATGCCTAATTTTTTAAAAAATGTTTCTTCTTATTGCTTTTTTTTTTTTTTTTTAGTTTTCATGTTAAACCATATTGTGCAAAGACATTCCACCTAGATTCGCAACGGATTTCATGCACCTAACCTGTGTGGTCAGAACTGAATTGACATCCCTTCCCTCTGAATGTCCAGCAGTAGGCAATGGAACTACAATATTGATCCTCGCTATATCCTCTGCAGCCATTAATTCAACCTATGGGCTTAAGTAATGGTGGCTATCTCTCTGCATCTCCTTTCTAGGGTTCCCACACATTGGAGCCATTTAAGCAGAGATCCCGAGATCCATCGTCCAATCTGCTTGTGATGCTTCTCTTTGCAATGGCCTCTCTGTAGCCAATTAGAAACTCCTCTCCCCGTTGCAAAGAGGGCCCTCTAGCAGTAGGAAAATTTCACCCACATTCTTCATTCCTTCTTTACTTTGCATTCATGTGCTCTTCTTCATCCATTTGCCATTGGCAAAATAGCCTTGCAGCACTTCCCTCTTTATGGGGATGATCCTGCAAACACTTATACGTGTGTGTAACTTCATTACCTTGAGTGGTCCTGTGATGGATTTGAAGCTGCTTTTTATAAAAAATCATGACTATTTTGTGTTCTGTCTGTCTGACTTCTGTAAAGTAGACAGGGGAGGCAAGGAGTTAATTCCAGCAGGGTTTGGCTTCATGTACACAGGAAAACCAGTCAATGTCTCCAGATAAAACACTTCCTCGCAAACACTCCAAGGGATATGAGATAACACCTTATTCACTTTAATGCTTTGGTTTGTCCCTCTTCCCTCCCTCCCCATGAAAGCTGATTTAATCTGGTTTTGGATGACACATCCGAGTGTGTGGGATAAGAGAAAAAAAGTCTTTTAGCTGCATAAAAAAACAGGCCCTCAAGGACAGGAGCAGAGACAGCTGAGCAGACTGACACCAGCCTCCAGGAGCCTGGGGTAAGATAGGCCTGCCTAAGCTTTTAGGTAAGAAAGACATGCATACAGATGGTTTATTGTTTTAAAAATCTCTCCTGCTTTGTTTCTGCTGTTGAGATTAAACAGTACTTTGTTTTCAGAAGGCTGGTTTGGGCCTCTCTATTCACTGTTGCCATGACTCCCAAAGAACTATGTGAAGGTATGAATAGTTGTTCCACAAGCTATTGTAGCCCAGGACTCGATCTAAGAATGGGGGAATAGAAAAGTTTCATCACTTTGTGGGGGAAAGTGCATTCAGAGTCCAGAGAAGAGGTCAAAGGTGTAGTTAGCCCTTTAATTGTGAATTCAATGAATTCAATGAATTATCCACATACGTAAGTGGATTGATATAGGATTAAGCATTATGCTTTGCCCTCTTTATTGTACAATCTAATAGGCTTTCTTCTGTTAAAAGATTTCCTGAAGAATACTGGCCAACTTTCTCTAACCATTTTGACAATCCAGATACATGTATTACCCTGGCTTTTCTGAGTACTGTAATTTCTCTATTTCCATTATAATATGCTTTTTCCGAGCTGCATACAGTGACCTTAATTATTAAAAAGGATCAAGATTAGTTTATCTTGTGTTTGCTATGAAAAACAAAAATGTTTTCTTCTTTTATCTATTTTCAAATGGTAAATGCTAGCTCTAATGCTATTTTCCTTTTCCTCCCTGTAGTTAGCTAAAATGGATCATACATAATTAGGCTACAGTGCATCTGTTACTTATCATTTTAACAAACCTATTTAAATTTTGAAAAAATAACATGAATTTGATTGAGAAATCAAAGATGGCTTCTCTAGTCCTTCAGAAAATGCTCATTCATTTCCATGGCTACATTTGGTGGTCAGGAGGAACATATTGCATTATATCTTTCTTTAAATGCAATCTAGTTTTGTTATACTAGGAGCCAGGAAAGATGTACAGTACAATAAAGGTGACATTATGATGGGATCAATTCATTGTTGCCTTATGGCTCAGGTATTAAACAATAGTACAAATAACAGCTACTGTGTTATCTGACAAACAAATGGAAACTGTATTCTTTCAAATAAAGAAACTCTCATCCTATCTGTTGAAGTGAAGTACTTAATTTCCTTAATTTGAAGCCCATTCAAGGGTCTCCAGGTGAGAATATATAAAATCCATGCAAATATTAACCATAGCTGGCCAAACACATAAGGGGAAGAGAAAAACCTAAGCAGCAGCATTCATCCCCTCATGAAAACCTGTCTTTCGACATGAACAACTACTCAGAATTCTAAGGACGTGGTCAGATAGAGAATAAGGCTGAGGTTGGGAGTCCTTTCTATTCAGCTTGTGGAAAAAGTAACATGTGATCATGTAATTAGACTCTATCATAATGAGGGGGCAGAATAGAACCTTAATTCTGGCATTTCCTAACTTCTGAGAGCTTGATTCTGCAACCTTACTATTATTTTGATAAGGGAAAGAAGTTGCATGTAATGTTAGACAAAAGAAAAACAGAACCATGTTCTGTTGTGTGCTTGTGTACCATTAGTATCTGGTATGACTGTTTCTATGAATGTTAACTAGGCATATTGGTGCCTTGCTTTTATAATATATATTTGACCTAGAACCCACATGGACTGAAGACTGGGTATAGAGACTACACTGTACATTATTTTGACACTTAGCAAATTTTGGACTTGATTTTTTCCATCAGAGTTGTAAATATCTTTATTAAGCTTCAGCTTGTGGCATCAACAAAGAATAGTATACTTATCTTAATATTCTAAATCTCTCCACTCAATCCAAACAGCAGAAATAAACTTTATTTTTTTATGGAATGAGATTATGTATTGACATTAAAAATTCTAATGTGGTGTCTCAGTCATTTGCTGAGATAAAACAAAGCTGAAAATTGCATTTTGCGGGGGCTCAACGGCTGTCACTTTATAATTAACAACTTGCTATTTCATTAGCAGTTTACAATGCATTTTACTAGTGAATTACTAATGAATAAACACATGAATCTTTTATATTATTTTGTAGATAATGAACACTAGGAAAGACTGTTGATATATTAAAAAATCCCTAGGGGATTGGTATTGGAATTCTATTCCTATCCATTCCAGACCACAATTGATTGTTACCTTTTAACATATGTTACATAGTGCACAGTGACTTGATTAATCAATTAGGACCTTGGCAAGTTGAGAACTATGCCTGGAAGCAGTGGGATAGTTTGAATGTTGAAGTGAGAAGAATGAAGATCAAAGCATGTTGCTGAAGGCCAAGGATCTGCTCTAGGAGAATCATCAAGCATAGGGGACAGAGACTCATTCATTTATCGTTGTTTCTTGCAACCTTTACTGTGTAGTATTCAGCTTAGTCAGAAGTGTGTCATTTTAGTCACATTATTCGTGATTATGCTGTTTTCTTTGAAATGAGACATCTATTGTAACTTAAAGAATTTTAGGGATTTATCATCTTTAATGATGACAACACGTGGATGATCAGATCAGTCAAAGAGGCTGATGCTTTTTATTTGTCAAAATGGGCCAGATTTTTGGATGTCTAGTTGTGTATAATGCCAGCGGTGTGGCAGAGGGGAGACAGGTTAGTTGTGGCAGAATTCAAGCTC
Organism: Dermatemys mawii; assembly: GCA_007922305.1. NCBI lineage: Eukaryota > Metazoa > Chordata > Testudines > Dermatemydidae > Dermatemys > Dermatemys mawii. The sequence goes on from VOCN01043443.1 coordinate 6,577, forward strand.
ATGTAATATTGTATTAATTTAATATAGATAGATTTAGTTCAATATGATTTCTTTTGGCTTTGAAAAATTGCAAAATATTTTGAACGAGAGTCACTGGTATGTGTCATTGTATTGCTCAGCTCCAATGGGGCAAAACAGAGTAAATCCAGATTACTGGCTAGTTCATCCACATTTACACCTGCTTTGCTTCACCAGAGTAGCACAGAATAGAGTATACTGCTGAATCTGCCCAGTTGCTACTGGTGTTAAACATTTTTTATAGAGGCAGGAGGCTCTTTTTTTCTATCTAGGTACCTCTATAACTATGCTCTATGAGCGCCTTATAAAAATAAATTTTACAACACTTCTGTGAGGAAGCACTTGAGTGGTGTTGGAACACTCTGCAATACCATTCTGCTGTTTTTTTAGGAGCTAGAACATTGTTCTGGCACTTCTGCTGGTCCCAGGCCAGGTGGTTCCTTTCACTTCATGGCTGGAGAGCATCCTTCAAGCTGGTAGGTACTGGTATTGGGTCTGGGTGGGGAGCACGCAGTAAGGATCTGCACAGAGGGAGCCAGGGACACTGCAGAAAGGAAAGGGCAGTGGAGCACAGGGTACAGAGCAGCTGAGAACCAGGGGAATAGAGCCAGGCAATGTGGGTGAGGGAGCTAGGTAATAAAGCTGCCTGGATAGTGGAGCCTTATGCAGGGAGCAGGATCCAGGTACAGTGGTGGAGAAGCAGGGACAGGACAAGCATTGCAGTGAGTCATTTCCTGCTCTTCTGGGCCTCTCCTATTCCCCACACTGCCCCTGTCTTCCTCACAGCACCTCTGTTGCAAAAACTGCTTATTTCCTTTCGAGTTCAGTCCACTATATCTCAAAGGACAGGCATAACTCAGTAGACTTCTGGAAAAACAAGATTTATTGCAAGCAATAAGGAGTCAGAGGGGGTTATCACCCAAACAACTGGCTCCCCTCAATACATGTGTGAAGATATTTTATACCCCCGTGTTGATAAGGGAAGGGGACTTTCAATCCACTTACACAGGTGGGAACACTTAATGGCTGTTACATCCATTGCTGGTATTAATCTATTTCATTTACCTGTCTGGTAAGCAGGAGGTTCAAAACACTTAGGGTACTTAGACACTATGACGCCTGCACATCTGTGACAGGGTGAATGCAAGTTTAAAATGCATGTTAAACTAGGGGTCAATAGTACATGTACAGGGAGTGAGATTATAAGTCTAAGGTTATTTTAAAATCATACTACAACATTCTAAGTTACATTTTCCTAACAATCATTTTCTTAACACCTCCACACCAGACCACAGCTCCCTCTGCTCCCTCCATGGCCTCCAACTACTCTGTGTTCTAGCACTTTCTTTTTTCTAAGACTCCAGCACTGCTGTGAGGTAGAGAGATTTTGGATGAAGATCTATAGAAAGAGGTGATCAAAAAACAGAATTTCCATTCTTTGGGACATTCCAATATTTCAACATTTGTTTTCATCCCAGAAAAGGATGTGAAAAGTCAAAATATCTCAACATTCTGTGGAATAGAAAGTTTTGAAAAAAATCATGTTGGAAACGTTTCTCCAACATGTTTTGACATTCCTGAATCAAAATGGTTTGTTTCAATTTGTTCAAATGAAATGTTTCATTTTAGGTTGAATTGGCATTAATCTGCCTTCCCAATTGTGTGTGTAGAATTGCAATGGACTTCATATATAGATTCTTGTGTTGAGATGGAAGGGATTGTAAGCAACATTTTGCTCCATTTAGCAGTCCATCAGTGCAATCTTGTTTTTTGTCAGACTTGTCAAACCTTCACTATTTTTTTTTTAAGAAAAGCTGCATTTTTAAAATAGTGTGGTTTCTGATTTTCTGTAGGAACATCAATTTCATAATTCAGTCACTGATCCAGAACGCTCTGTTCCAAGGAATAGTGTTGAGTAACTGTCAGACTCCTGCACTTGCCAAAATAAGCAGTTTTCTGTCTGTTTGGATCACCTGTCGTTCTATAATCTGCTTTTTTTAATCAGTGGGTTTAATGTAAATAAATTCTTTGGTTTTGCAGGCTGGAAGATTAGATAATGATCTCCCACTTGGAAAATAATAGTCTTGGCTTTCAATGTTTCTTTTCTGTAAATTCCACAGCTTTGCCCCAGCATTTATATTCCAGCAGGAGACCATTAGCATGTCACAATGTTCTATTCCTTTGACATTATCTCTTTACAGCAGCAAGTACCTGTACAACTGGTTGTGCAGAATGTTTTGTATGTATGCATTGCTATTGCTGAGAACTATGCTGAAACCATCAAGCCGATATTTCTCACTGCTGTATTTGCTGAATTTGAATAGCAAATCCAGGGGTGAATGATTGTTTTAGTTGTGCATCCCACTGCTTTAGCAAAAATGTTTGGACTAAAACAAGAGTTTCAAGGACATCCTGCACTTGTCAAAACATGTGCAAAGCACTGAAATAGCAGCAAATGCATTTTAATCATCCATATAAATATAGTCTTTTCCACAATATAATGAAAAGAGGCAGAGAATGGGGGGCAGGACTATTAAAATAACACTGAAAGCTTTTTCAGCATATCCTTTAACTCTAATAGCATCGGTAGAATGTACAATTTCTCTTGTCAATCATACCTTTGTCTCAATTTGACTAAAACTTTCCAGCTATATTAGAAATCCATTAGCTAAGCTGTTCATATGACAATATTGCTATTCAGGATGAGTGAATGTCCCCCACTTTTCAAATCATTCTTCAAGCTCCATTTCCTGTACTACTTTTATATGGCAGTATGCGACAACTAAGCTGCCCATGCAAAATGATTTAAGGCCAACTAGTTAAACAAAACCAAAGAAGACAAATTGCTACTTTTTATGAATAATTTATTGTATTTCTTCAACCTGGTATGCTAGAAAACAGTGAGTTCCAGCCACACATGGTAGAAAGGATTTTTAGGCCCAGAGGCTGAGAGAATACTGAGGATGGTAAGGAACAAAAGAAAAGAAAATGGGAACTAGTTGCAGTTTGACCGATGAGTTACAATAGATTGGGTTCTGGAATTCAATGAAGTATGCCATTATATTAGAGACTATACAATACAATAGTGTTTTAACTGATATTTGAACAAAGTTCAAAATTGACTAGTGATTTTGGGTGCCCATCTGGAGAAACTTTTAAGGGCTCTGATTTACAGAGATGGGATTATTGTCACTTTCTGAAAAACAGGCTCTTAAAGGTGACACAAGTTTGGTGCCCTGAAACCAAGCCATCTGAAAGCAGCACTCACTTCTGAAAATTTTAGATGTGTTGTTTTCCTTTCTAAGTAGAGAGGATGGATACATTTTCAGAAGCATGTAAGTGACTTAGGAACATAAAGTCTCACTTTCAGAAAAGAGACTGAGGCCTGGTCTGTGCTACATGGTTCGATCAATGTAAGTGACTTTGCGTCAACTTAGCTGTGGAAGGGTCTTCACCTAGGGTATGTCTGCAATACAAACTTATGTTGATTTTGTTAAGGTCGATTTTGTAAAGCAGACTGTATAAAATCGATTTTGTGCTTCCACACTAAACACAGTAAGTCGGCATTGTTCGTCCACACTACAGTGGGAAGCGTCAACATAGCGAGTGGTGCACTGTGGGTACCTATCCCACAGTTCCCAGAGTCCCAGCAGACGCCATTTTGAGCTTTCTCTGTTCCCAAACCCACCCACCCCGCAGTGCCCCTCCCGCTGTGAAAGCAACTGCAAACAGTCATTTCACGCGCTTTTGCTGCCTGAGCTGATGCCATAGCAGTGGAGCCTGCTCAGGTAAACGCTGCAGTAATGGCCGTTGTGAATACCTCGCGCATTGTTGTGGACTTTATGCTGCATTGTAAGCACAAGAATGCGATCAGGAGATGACTGCACTATCCGGAGAGTGAAGACAGTGATGAGGACATCATGGACATGGACACTGACTTTTTTGAAAGTAAGCGGCCCGACAACCTGGCAATTTTGGTGGCAATGGGGCAGGCTCATGCTCCGGAATGCCGAATCTAGGCCAGGGAAACAAGCACTGACTGGTGGGATCGGATAGTGCTGCGGGTCTGGGATGACTCGTAGTGGCTCAGAAACTTTCGCATGAGAAAGGGCACGTTCATGGAACTTTGTGACTTGCTTTCCCCTGCCCTCCAGTGCAAGAATACCAAAATGAGAGCAGCCCTCACAGTTCAGAACCGAGTGGCGATAGCCCTATGGAAGCTTGCAATGCCAGATAGCTACCAGTCAGTCACGAATCAATTTGGAGTGGGTAAATCTACAGTGGGGGCTGCTGTGATGCAAGTAT
>ML679544.1:0-21448 GCA_007922305.1 Dermatemys mawii
TCTACATGGTGGAGCCGCGCAGTGCCAGGGTCCAGGTGAGGCCGGGGGGGGGGGGGGGAGGTGGGGAACAGGGGAGGTACAGGGGGGGGGGGCCGGGGGGAAAGGGGGGGGGCCGTCCAGGGGCAGGGGGGGGGTGGAGTCAGGTCAAGGAGCTGGGGGTCAGGGAGTCCACTCAGCTGGGAGCGCGGGATCATGGGGAATGTGGAATCCAGAAGTGATCTCATGGGACCCACTTAGAAACCAGTGGAAGATCCTGGGATTCATGGGACCCATTCTGGAGGAGCTGGGATCAACTTGGGTAATAGCACATTTCATGGGATCCACTCACAGGGCTGGGGTCCCCATGAGGTCCTGTAGGATCAATCCAGGTGACACTGGTAGATCTCCTGGGATCCACTCAGGTGGGGTAGGGTACTCTGGCAGGATCGTGTGGGATCCACTCTGGTGATATTAGTTGATACACACACTGATCTCCTGGGATCCACTCAGGTGAGATGAGCATATTCATGAGATCCACCATGCAGTAGATCTTGTGAGATCCACTCAGGTGGGGTTCAGGGGGCCGTGGGATCTGGTGGGATCAACCCAGATGAGATTGGTGGATCTTGTAGGATCTCCTGGCTGAGGGTGGGAGGAGTCCTCTCAGGTGATCTCATAGGTCCACCGAGACTCCAGCGGGATCATGGGAGAGGGTAGGATCCGGCGCGCCCTCGGGGGATGGAGTCAGGGGACTGTGGGATCTGCCGGCCCCGATTCCAGCCCTTCGCTCTCCATCCCCTCCCCTCCATCCCCCAGCGGTACTTTGAGGTGACTGGGTGCCCCGAGAGCCAGGTGAGGCACATGGCGTTGGCGGGTGATGGAGTCTGGGTCTCTGTGCGGCTGGACCCCACCCTGCACCTCTTCCACGCAGCCACTGGCCAGCCCCTGCAGGAGATCGACCTGACGCCCTTCGTCCACACCATGTTCGGTGAGGGGGCGACGGGCTGGCCCGGGGGGGCAGGGAGTGGGGCGCGGGGCCTGCCCCCTCTAGGGGGCGCCAGCTCCCATCCAGCCCCAGGGCAGGGACTGGCTGGCACAGGGGGGCAGGGAATGGGGCCCGGGGCCTTTCCCCCCTAGCGGGCGTGGGCTCCCGTCCGGCTCTGGGCCGGGGACTGGCTGGCTCCGGATGGGGTCTCCTCACCCCCCTTCTCTCTCTAGGCCCGAACACTCTGGGTTTCTCCCTCCACGTCTCAGCCCTGGGCTGCTTCTCCCGGAGGCTGTGGATCGGCACGGCCAGCGGCACCGTCTTGACCGTGCCCTTCGCGGCGGGTGAGTTGGGGTGCTGGGGGGGAAGGGGTCCCCTTGGCATGGCTGAGATCCCACGGCCAGCCCAGCCCTGCTGGTGTGTGGGGGGGGGGGGGAGGGCCTCTGCAGGCCACTCCCACCCCGCCCCAAAGCTCTGACCCTCCCCGTCTCTCCTGGCCTCTTCAGACTTCTCAGGGCGCTCGGCGGCCCCCCTGGCTGCGGGGTCCCAGCCGGGCCCCTCACCCGCCAGCACCCCCTACTGTGCGATGGAGAGCGCCCAGGCTTCCTACCATGGGCACCGGGATGCCGTCCGGTTCTTCATCTGTGTCCCAGGTACCTGCCAGGACGCCCGGGTTCTCTCCCCGGCTCTGGAAGGGGAGTGGGGTCTAGTGGTTAGAGCAAGGGGGCAGAGAGCCAGGATGCCTGGGTTCTCTCCCTGCTCTGGGGGGGACTGGGGTCTAGCAAGGAGGGGGGCTGGGAGTCAGGATGCCTGGGTTCTTTCCCTGCTCTGGGGGGTAATTGGGGTCTAGTGAGGAGGGGGGCTGAGGGCCAGGACGCCTGGGTTCTCTCCCTGCTCTGGGAGGGGAGTGAAGTCTCGTGGAGGTTGGGGGCTGGGAACCAGGACTCCTGGGTTCTCTCCCTGCTCTGGGAGGGGAGTGGGATCTAGTGGGTGGGGGGCTGGGAGCCAGGACTCCTGGGTTCTCTCCTTGCTCAGCTGCAGCGGGGAGCACTCACCCCAGCACCAGCCTCTAGGAACAGCCTGTCTTCCCCCACCCCAGGCTGCCTTAACCCTTCGCTGGCCGGGAACAATGAGAACCATGAGGAGGGGGCTGGGCAGAAGCAGTCCATGGCTTTGGTGCTGAGCGGAGGAGAGGGGTACATCAATCTCCGGATTGGTACGTGCCTCGTGGGGGGTGGGAAATGGCGCTTCTGCGGGGGTATCCAGATACCCAGCCCCTGCCCCACCCCAGAGGGGCTGCAACCCAGCATCAGCTGAGTGGTCCCCATATAAATAGCCCCCACGCCCCACCCCAGAGGTGGCCGCATCCCAGCACCAGGCGAGAGGTCCCTGTGTACCCAGCCCCCACGCCCCACCCCAGAAGTGTCCGCATCCCAGCACCGGGCGAGGGGTCTCCGTGTGGCCATGCTCAGCACTGGTTGTGGGGTGCCCCTGAGGCTGCTCTGACTCTCTCCCCCTTTGCAGGGGACGACATGGATGATCAATTTGGGGACCTCTTGGTGGCCAACCCCCGTCTGCGCCGCTCGGAGCGTAGCCACCTCATTGTGTGGCAGGTCCGGGCCTGAGGCCGGGGTGATGGGCGCGGATGCTGAGCCCGGCCTGCTCTGCGAGGGGCACTGTCTGCTCCCCGGGGAGCCCCCGTGTCCACCTCATCACACCCAGATACCAGCTCCGGTCTTGGGGGGAGGGGGGCTTAGATCCTCCCAGCTCCTGATGGGGGTGTGGGGGGCAGGGCTGAGTGAACCCCCTGCTGCCCAGGGTGAGGATGAGGCCAGGACCCGAGTTGGGGAGGGAAGTGGGGGGGAAGGGGACTGGGGGGTGAGGGGGGCAGAATTGGCCTGTCTCCCTCCAGTCCCCCTCCCCATTCATCCACTGGATCTTCCCTATGTCCCTGCGCAGCTGCTGGCTCCCCGCTCCCCCACCATTCCTTGCCACTCTGAGCCCCGCTCTGACACCAGCCCCCCACAGTTCCCTGCCCCCTCCCTTGCCAGAGCCACCGGCCCTGCCCCCTCCCAAATTCCCCTCCCCACCTTGCCCTGCCCACTGCCAGACCAATGCCTCCTCCCCTTGTCCCCTGTCACTGTCCTCCGCCCCACACCCTAACAACCCCACCCCCATTCCTTTATCCCCCCATCACCGCTCTATCTGTCCCCCCCCCCGGCCCTCTCCCCCCAGCAGGGGGACCCCTTTTCCACGCCTAGCTACTGTAGTTCCTCTGTGCCTTTAAAGGGGGGTGGGGCCCCTGTCACACTCAGGAGTATAGATGGCAGCTGCCTTCAGGAATATTGTTTACAAGCTCCGCCCTCCCTTCCAGGACCTGCCCCCTTCTCAGGGCCCCTCCCTCTACTGCCCCCTTATTTACATCCCTCCCCTCGGGCTGCACTGACTCCGCCCTCCCTGGCAGGCTTCACCCACATCTCACAACCCCTCCCTCTTTTGTCTATTTACATGCAAAGCGGGTGGGGAAGGGTGGAGTCCCGGGGCCCCTGGGTTCCAGCCCTGGCTCTGGTAGGTCCTCCCCTGCCTCTGTGCCTCAGTTTCCCTTCTGTACAGTGGGCCCTTGGGTCCCCAGGCCCTTTTCTTGAGGCTTTAGGGCTCGGAGCCTGGCTGTGAAACCACCCAATGGAATTTATTTTGACCTTAAGTGTTGGGGTGGTCTCCCTGTACCCCCGTCCCTGGGGACACTTTGGGGGCAGGCTATGGGGGCTTCCTCCCTGCGCAGAGTTCCCCCTAACACAGCTCCTCACTGAGGTTATACCAGCTGCTCCTCCCCTCCCCCTGCAGGGCTTCTCTGCCTCATGTGGGGCACAGGCATGGGGCCCCCCACTGCTGCTACACGCTCAGGGTTGGGCTCTGTCCCGTCTGTCTGTCTGTCTGAGCCGCGCCGCCCCCGGCAGCGTCTGGAGTCTTTCTCGGGGACAGTTTCTAATAAAGCTTTATTTTTCTGGGCTACAGTGTCGTTGGGTTGGTACACAGCGGGTGTGGGGGGCTCCCATCTGGCCCAAGGGCAGGGGTCCGACTGGCTCAGGGGAGCAGGGTAGGGGGCAGGGGGGGGGGGGGGGGGGAGGCTCTTACTCCCATCCAGCCCCAGATTGGGAATGGGGCATGGAGTCTTTCCCTGCCAATCTGACCTTAGGGCAGGGGGAGCTCCCTGGTGTGTGGGGCAGAGGAGACGGCGGGGGGGGGGTGCAGGGAGTGGCGGGTGCTAGGCTGAGAGGTGGATAAGTAGGGCTGGCCCTATGCTAACATAATCCCTGGCTCTTCCCCAGTCCCCTACAAAGCCATGGAGCCATCCCCCGCAGCCCCGCTCCAGGGGTCCCTCCCCCCCAGCTCTAGTGCTTCTGGGCGGCCAAACTGGTGACTTGCCCCCCACTCCCTCTGGACCTCTCAAGCCTGGTTCAGGCGGTTTATTGGGAGTGTGGGACGGCCTTGGGTAGGGACCCCAGCATGCCGGGATCTGTGCCCGGCTCCGCCCCAACCTGCCTCAGTTTCCCCAGCTGCACAGGGCCCAGGAGCCTGGTCCGGTCTGAACTGGCACCAGGAGGGTATTTCTCCGAGGCGGTGAAGGGCCGGGGTGTGTGACCTGGGGGGCGCGGGCCAGGGCTAGTCATGCAGGGGCTCTGCGGGTGGCAGTTTTGACTTTGGACCCCAAAAATCAAGGGGTGCCGGTGGCTGAGATGGATGCACCCCCCCACCTCCCCTCAAAGTGACGTGTTGGGGGATCCCTTGGGAATCACTATGGGGCAGCCCCCGGCCCCGCCCCTAGCCACCAAATTAGGGAACCCCAAAGCCCCCCTCTTTCCAGAGGACACCTACGTCATCCACTCCCTGATTGGATGGGGTGTGGTTTTTGGAATGTTGTGACCGTCCTCTCCCTGCTGCCGTGATTGGATGAGAGCTGACGGGGGCGTGGTCTTTGAAACCTTCAGCAGGGGGCGTATTATTTTTTTACGTCATCCCCGCCCTCTCCTTCCTGATTGGGTGGGAACGGAAAGGGGCGTGGCCTGTGGAACGTTTTGTCATGTCAGCCTCTGCGTACGTCACCCCCCTTCCCTTCCCTGATTGGAGCGGGAGGGGCTGGGTCTTTAGTACGTTCCGTTAGGCCAGGTGGGACGGCTCTCCGCGCGCTCCCATTGGATGGAACCCGGGAGGGAGGGAGGTGTCGGGGGCGAGGCTAACCCTGCTTGGGCGACACGGATTGGTCGAGGGAGGGTTTAGCTAATAAGGGGCCTGGAAGCAGCTGCTGATTGGCTGGGGCTGGGGGCTTGCAGGGAATCCTAGAGGTGAGTGGGGCAGAGCCCGCAGGGGGCAGAGGGGGTGGGGATCAGGCAGCTCGGGGGGGCTGGGGGGGGTTGACAGCTGGGGGCAGACCCCCCCCGTGCTTAACTGGGGCACAAGCAATTCCCCCCCCCCGCGACCCACCAGCCCGCCCGGCCCCCGAACTGCAGGAGCTGAGCCCGGAGAGATCAGAGTCCAGCGGGCAGGGACCGGCTGGCTCGGGGGGGCGGGGAATGGGGTAGGGGCCTGTCCCTTCTAAGGGGCACCAGCTCCCATCCGCCCCCAGGGCAGGGGCTGGCTCCGGGGGGCGGGGAATGGGACCCGGGGTCTGTCCCCTTCTAAGGGGCGCTGGGACTGGTCCCAGGACGGGCACTGACTGACTTGTGGGGGAGCAGGGAATGGGGCCCAGGGCCACTCCCCTTTAGGGAGCATCAGCTCCTTGCCTGGTCCCACCCTCTCTTTGCCTTTGGCTGCAGGGGGCAGAGATGGCGCAGGCCCGGCTCGGGAAGGTGTTTCCCAAAACCAGCATCCTCTTCCTGTGCGACATGCAGGAGAAGTTCCGGCCCACCGTCGCCCACTTCCCCCAGATTGTGGCCGTGGCAGCGCGCATGTTGCAGGTGACATGCCGCAGGGCAGTGCTGGGGGGGCTGGGCTTTGGGGAGGGGGATGTTCGGAATGGGGGGCTGGGCCCTGGCAGTCAGGGCCAGGCCCCGTGCACAACTAAGGGATGCTGTCCCGCTGTGCCACTGTTTTATGCAGCTGTCGAAAAGTTGCCACATCCCACCCCAGAGGTGGCCGCGTCTCAGCACAGGGTGAGGGGTCGTTGTATAACCAGCCCTTGGAAATGTGATGCCCAAGAGAGTCAAGGAGGCAGCGGATGGTCCCAGGGGCAGGGGGTGGGGGTAGGTTGTGCTTTCCCGGTGTCCTGGTGAAAATGCCACCAAAAAGGGCCAGGACTATTGGGCAGCTGCAGTGGCAGATGCTGGCCACTGGATGGCAGCCTACCCTGGAGGATGGAGGGTATTTGGCACCTGTGAAATAGTTTGTTTTTTATAATAGTTTGGGGAGGTTTGGTGGGAATTCCACGTTACTTCATTTTATCCTGCCCCGGTCAGGACCTGCCCCCAGGTCTAGGAGGTGCTGGGACCTGTCCCCGAAGTGGGGGAGCTGTTCCTTTTCCGTTGGTTTATTTTGCATTTCCAAAAATCACCAGGCTCTAATGATAATGCTGAGCATCCACCCTCCCTCCTCCATAGAGCTTCTCTCTAACCGCTAGACCGGACTCCCCTCCCAGAGCCAGGGAGTGAAGCCAGGAATCCTGGCTCCCAGCCCCCCTTGATCTAACCACTAGACCGGACTCCTCTCCCAGAGCCAGGAAGTGAACCCAGGAATCCTGGCTCCCAGCTCCTCCTGCCCTAACCGCTAGACCGGACTACCCTCCCAGAGCCAGGGAGTGAACCCAGGAATCCTGGCTCCCAGCCCCCCCTGCTCTAACCACTAAACCGGACTCTCCTCCTAGAGCCAGGGAGTGAACCCAGGAATCCTGGTTCTCAGCCCCCCCGCTCTAACCGCTAGACAGGACTCCCCTCCCAGAGCCAGGGAGTGAACCCAGGAGTCCTGGCTGCTCCACCCCTGCTCTAACCAGCCCCCCACTCCCCAGGTGGCGCAGCTGCTGGAAGTCCCGGTGGTGGTGACGGAACAGTACCCCCAGGGGCTGGGCCCCACGGTGCCCGAGCTGGGGGCTGAGGGGCTGCGGAAGTTCCCCAAGACCTGCTTCAGCATGCTGGTCCCGGAGGTGGAGCGGGAGCTGGGGGCACTGCCCGACCTGCGCTCTCTGCTCCTGTGCGGCATTGAGACCCAGGCCTGCATCATGGTACCTGAAGGGGGGGAGAGGGCGGCTGGGAGGGGACCCAGGAGTCCAGCTCAGTGCCCGTGTGGGGAGCTACCTGCTGGGGATGGGGCCCAGGAGTCTGAATCAGATCCCTGGAGGGAGGGAGCTACCCTCTAGGGATGGAACCCAGGAGTCCGGGTCAGTGCCCAGAAGGGGGTACAAGGCTGATGGCCAGGGCTGTGACAGGGCGGGGGGAGAGGGTCTGGGCTGGCTGGGCCAGGGCTGGGGAGGGGGAGGGGAGAGGGTCCGGGCTGGCTGGGCCAGGGCTGTGATGGGGGATGGTGAGGGACTGGGCCAGGGCTGTGATGGGTGGCGGGGGCTGGGCCAGGGCTATGACCCGTCTCCCTCTCCCCAGAGCACGGCGCTGGACGCCCTGGAGCGGGGGCTGGACGTTCACGTGGTGGCCGACGCCTGCTCCTCCAGAAGGTGAGGCCGGGGGGCTGGGATGGAGGCAGACGGGGATGTGACTCCTGGCTGGGAGAGGAGCTGGGGGCGCAGGGAGGGTTTTCCGGCAGACAGGACTGGGGGGCAGTTGTGGGGGGGGGGGGCTGGGTGGGGAGGGGTTCCCAGCAGAGGGGCGGGGGGGGCAGTGTGGCTGTGGTGGGGACTGGAGGGAGGGGGACCCCTGCCCCCCACCCGTGGCCGTCCTGACGTCTCTCTCCCCCAGCCAAGTGGACCGGCTGGCGGCCCTGTCCCGCCTGCGGCAGAGCGGAGCCTTCGTCACCACCAGCGAGGGGCTGATCCTGCAGCTGGTCAGAGACGCCGCCCACCCTCGCTTCCGACAGGTACCCTGCCCCCCCAACTGATCCCCTGCCCTCAGGATGGGTGGGAGACGGTGCCCCGTAGAGGGGAAAGGCCCCGCACCCCAATCTCTGCCCCCCTGAGCCAGCCAGTCCCCACCCTGGGGCCGGGTGGGAGCCGGCGGCCTCAGAGGCCAAGGCCCGTCCGTCCGTCCGTCTGATGTCTCATGTTCTCTTCTGTTCTTCCAGATCCAGAAGCTCATTAAGGACCCGGCCCCGGACAGTGGCCTCCTCTCCCTGTTCCCAGGACAGAGCCCCGGCTTCAGCTAACCCTGCGGCCCCCAGATCCCCTGGCCAGCCCCTGCCAGGCCCCCTGGCACCCCGAGCACATGGGGGCAGGGCAGGGCTGGAATAAACCCTTCAATTCAGTGATTGTGTGTGTGTGTGTGTGTGTGTGTGTGTGTGTGTGTGTGTGTGGTGCCCCCTGCTGGCGGGTGTGTGCTTTTATCTTTCCGTCTCTGCTGTCAATCGACCCTCGTGCCCCACCACAGCTCCCCAGTCCCAGTGTGCCCCCCCCCTCCCCCTCCCCCCCCCGGTCCCCCCCCTCTGGCACCCCCCCCCACTCCCCTCGACGCGGGCAGCCATGCTCAGCCCCCCGCCACTCCGATGCTCTTAGCACCAGCCTCCGACAGGGGCAGGCCTGGAACAAAGACCCAGGCGGTTACCGTGGCGCTGCCGTCTCCATGGCAACGGGATTATGTTCCACGCCGGGAACATCGGTTAATTGAGCAAATTGCCACATTTTGCTGATTCCAGCAACAGCCCCTCCCCCGCCCGGCATCCCAGCGTCAGGGAGCAACCCAGGAGCCCCCACCCCCACCCAGGACATGGTCCCTGTGGGGTGGGGCGTGGGGGCTGGTTATACAGGGACCCCTTGCCTGGCACCGCATTGCAGCTGCGTCTTTTTGCTTCTCTTTGAAAGTGAATTAAACTAATCGGAATTCAGGACATTTTAATTCTGAATCTGCATCCGCCCATGGATTTCAAATGGCTCAACTAAATCAGCGAAAAAGGTGATAAAGTGTTAATAGTTTGTCTATAAGGGGGTCCCCGAGGACAGTTAATCTAAATTAATTCTGAAAGTGGATGAGTTAAACCACATTTTATCCCTGTGTGGACAGGTTTAGTTCTGTTTCACTGCATGAAGCTAAAGCAAAATCAGGGCCCTTGAAATTGGAATGGGCTCATTCACACAGGCACTTAATAAGGTCTAACAAATCCACTTAGAATTCAGAGCTGGAGTTGATCCAGATTAACCTTCCCAACTGTCCTCTAGTGTAGACAAACCCTGAACCGAATTAAGCAGGGGTTTCTAATGAAGACTAACCAGCCTGCAGTGTGTACTTGCCTGTGGGGAATCCAGCCCCGTTACCCCGGTGAGGATGATCTCTCAGAGGGTTAACAGCAGCGCTGGCAGGAAGTGCGTCCCCTGGCCTGCTTATGCCAACGCGGCCCCGAGGGCCAGAATGGGCGCGGGCAGCACAAGCTGGGCTGTAAAGGTTATTCAGGCCTGACGGGCACAGCGGCTTGCTGAGATGCATGGAGGGAAGCCTGGATCAGTGCTGGCTTTGTGGGGGAGGGGGCTGCTGGATTGGGGGGGAACCTGATCCTGTATTGTCCCCCACACACACCACCCCATCTCCCCAGCCTGGGGTGCATCCCTCCATCCCCCACCTCTGGGTGCTGTCACCTCACCAGGCGAGCCAGCAGCATGTCCCGTCTCCAACACACTGATACGAGACACCCAGTGCCAGCTGGGCGTGTGAGCAAACCCAGGGCGCCGGTGCCAGGCCTGGGGAGGGGCAGAGAGGTGAGAACAGGGAGCAGCTGGGGGCAGGGAGATGTTGCATAGGTGGGCTCAGTAATAGAAGGGGTCCGTGCCTCCCGGCTGGCGGGGTGAACAAGGGCCTGTTAGGGCAGGGAAGAAGCCTGGCATGAGCTGTGGGGGGCCACAGGGGGTGTAAGGGGCCTAGTTGAAGCTGAGGTCCAGACCCCCCCCTTTCCTCTACCCCTAGTGCCCCCGCCCCGTTCTGATTCCCCACCTCCTCCAATCCCTCTCCATCCTCAGCCCCGCCAGCTGCAGCATCTCCCAGCCCGGGGGGATTTGAACCTGGGATCTCCAGCACTGGAAACAGCTGCCTCGCTCACTTGAGGGAAAGGAGCGACTCCGTGAGCAGGTAGTGATAGTAGGATATCATCCTTCTAAGAGGAAGAACTCCTGTGGGTTTCAGCGCTCTGCTGGGTGTCCCCTTTCTTGGGTTTCCCCGGTGTTTCTTTCGCTGTCAAAATCATGCAGCAAATGCACCCACCTCTGGGGTGTGCCTAAGAAAGCTGGTGGTTCTTGGGCTACTGGCAGTGTGGGCTAGAGGGAAGAGCCCCGGGCTGGCTCTCTGAACACTGGGTTTTATTCCCACTTCTCCTTTGGGTGACCTTGGGCAAGTTGCTGCCTTTCTCTGTGCCTCAGTTTCTCCTTCACAAGGGACCCGCTCTGACTCCCTGGACTGTCCAGGCCAGAGACCGGCCCCAAATAATTCCCAGCGCAGAGCATTTAGAAAAACAACCTGTCTTGATTTTTAAAATGGCCGGTGCTGAAGAATCCAGCGCAGTCCTTGGGAAAGTGTCCCCATGGTTAATTACTTGCCCGGCTCAAGATTTGCACCCGATTTCCAGGAGCAGTTGGTCTAGTTTCAATTCCAGCACTGCTGGGCGAAGAGAGCGTTAGTCAAGATTTGTTCCCCGTGAGGACGGGGATCGAGTTGCTCCTTAACCTTCCCTAGCATGGGCCCCTGGAATTTGTTGCCCCAATCATCCTCTTCGCTCTCCAGTTTACCGGTGTCTTTCTGGCACACCCGGGCCAAATCCAGAGGTCCTATAGCCTCTCTGCACTGACTTGAGATGCCCCAGTTTGTGCACCCCAGGATTGTGTTATTTTTGTGGCCTCGGCACTGCATGGGGAGCTCAGGATCAGCAGATCAGTGTCCAAATGTGTCTCAAAGTTACTCCTGCCCAGGAGAGAGTCCCCCAGCCTGTAAGCGTGGCTGGCGTCCTTTGCTCCACGTTGCCCTTTACCCCTCTTAAAACACCTGTTGGTCGCTTGCGCCCGGTCGCGCGCCAACCCACCCGCTGCATTGATTACTTTCCCCCGAGCGTTGTGCAAAACTCAGCCGTGGTGAGTGCACGTTTTCTTCCAGGCCGTTGATAAAAATGGACTAAGCCCTGAGGGGCCACCCCTTGCCCCCCGGAAACAGACCCATTCCATGACGATTCCCCGTTCGCAGCTATATTCTGAGATCTATCAGTTAGCCAGTTTTTAGTCCAAGGAGCCTGTGGCCATGGTCATTTTCTAGCTTATCTAGGTTTTGTTTTTTTTCATCAAAATGTCGTGCCTTCGTCGGCCTCACTCGGCATCTCCCCAATAGAGCTAGCGAGCGAGTTTGACAAGCCCCGTACCCCCCCCACCCCCGTCCCGCTGTTCCACAGCGCCGGCTGGCTGCAGCTCAGGGGGTCCAGCCCCTTCTATGCACAGCACGACTCCAGTTCTTTTTCTTTAATTGTTTGTGAGGAGGAGCCACACAAGGAGCTTTTGGGAGGGGAGTTAGCAAGACACCCCAAAAGTTACAGGGTCCAGGGCTGGCTGGCTGGCTTTCTCTTCATCCCCCTTTGCTTGCTTCTCTCTCAATCTAGTGAGCCCCCCCTCCCGAGTTTCCTTCTGTCTTTACCCCCACAATCCCCTCAGATCAACCCCACCCCTTTAAGCTAAACCAGCCACCAGCCCCTCCAAGCCCCACTTCCCAACTGAACACTGCAAAAAGGATGGAGACGGACAACCCGCCCCAGCCAATCAGGTGCTCCTGCATCCCTCTCCTCAGCCAATCAGACGCTGGGAGTTCACCCTTTTTGTTAATGAAACCTTCCTCCCCGCCCTTTCCAGGGGAGCGGAGAGCAGATGGGGGTGGGGGGGCATTTCCAGGGATTGGGAAAAAAGGGAGGGGGGGCTGTAATTACCCACCCATTGGGCGGCCTCCACCAATGGAAACCCTCTCCCCCCTCCCCATCCCAAGGCTGGCCAGCCAATGGCATGGCCCCAGCAGAATGTCTAATTCACCCGCTGGCTTCCCCTCCCCAGCCAAGAATTGGGGGGGGGTTAATAGAAAGTGCGGAAATATTTTTTTTTGTAGGGAAAAAGAGGGGTGGGAGGGGTGGGGCACTGGCCTCTGTCCAAGCCGGGGCTAGACAAGGGGGCGCTGGGCACCAATTGGGGGCGCTGGGCACCGGTTCTTTCACCCCCCACCCCCATTTTTTTTTTTAAAAAAAAAAATATCTATTTTGCATCCGCAGCTGCAATTTCTTCCAAGCAGAACTAAAGGCACTCGGGGTTTTGTAAACGGGAGGATTTTTGTCTACCGGCGGATCGAGGTAAGAGCGAGCCCCCCCGCGCCAGGGTACCACCCCACCCCGTTTGCCACCTGCGCCCGTGACAGCGTGGCTCCCGCTTGGCCGCCTGCCTCGAGGGAAGCCGGGCATGGATGGGGGCATGAGGCGCGGCGGAGAGGTCGTGGCGAGGGGAGGGATGGGGGGCAACGCTTAACTTGTGCCAGGGTTGAGCCTGGGTATCTCTGGGCTTGGCAGTGCCTAGCCCCCGGCACCTCTTTCAGTACAGTGTGTGTGTGTGTGTGTGTTCTCAGAACAGCTTGTGCCCCTGTGAGCTTAGTTCTTGGGCGCTGTCCTCGGGCAGAGAGGGGGCACGCTAAGAGATGGGTGCCCTACGGGATGGGTGCCTCGTGTTGGTGTGAATGTCTCATTGATTGCAGGCTGGCATGGGCGCAGCGTTGTGTGTGCCTCTGTGTGTGTGTGTGTGCTAATGCCGGCATGTGCCTCACGGTCTGTGCTGATTGTGTGAGAGTTTGCGGGGGGGTGTTGAGGGTTGTGTTGAGTGTGTGTGAGCGAGTTGGGCCGTGTGTCGGGGTTTGTGTTGAGTGTGTGAGTTGTGTGTGAGAGAGTTGGTGGGTGCCAAGGGTTGTGTTGGGTGCGTGTGTGAGAGAGAGAGAGCCAGTATGTGTGTGTGTCAAGGTTTGTGCTGATTGTATGTGTGAGCTGTGGGTTGGGTTGAGTCTGTGTGTGTGTGTGTGTGTGTGTTTGGTTGTGTCAAAGTTTGTGTTGGTGTGTATGTCAAAGGTTGTGCTGAATGTGTGTGTGAGAGTTCAGTTGTGTGTCAGCCTGTGCATGAAGGTTTGTGTTGGTTGTGTGTGTGAGTTCCGTTTGTGTCAATCTTTGTGTTGATTACGTGTGCTGCTATTGTTGATTGTGTGTGTGAGTTGGGAGGTATGTCAAGGTTTGTGTTAACTGTAGGTGTATACTGCGTTTGCTTTGTCTGTGCTTATGTGCATGGGAAGCTTGTGTTGATTGTGTGTCAAGGTTTGAGGTGGTGGGCATGTGCTCCTGCTGCTGGTTTTTGTGTGCATGACTTGGTGTGCGTGTGAGACGATTGTGATGAATATCGGGGCGTGTGTGTCACGGCTGGTGGCTGTGTGTGCACTCCAGTTTGTGTCAGCGTGTGAGACACACCACATCAGTGCTTTGCGTGGGTGTTGTGTGTGGCTTCCACTTTGTGTGTGCGTGTGAGACAATTTGTGTGTACGTTGCTGAAGTGTGTGTGTGTGTGTCCCCTATTGCATGTGTGTGTTGTGGTTATTTTTAATACGAATCCAAAGCATCTGAATATATTCAGCTTTCCTCTTCGTAATTCTCGGCTTAGGACCTTCAGCAAATACACCGTGCGGGATCTATTGGCATTTTCTATCACACAGACACAAACGCACACCCGCCATCTAATGCTCTCGCTTTCTCTCACGTACCCTGAGTCAAACTGATGCAAGATGACTTCTTTGGTATTTTCCTGGCTGGAGCGTACGAAGCTGATGAGCCACTTAAAAAACAAAAACCCTCATTGCCGCATCTTCCGGGCTTTTGACATGTTTATTCCACTTTAAGGGAACAGGTGCCGTGTGTACGTGCCTAGAAACGTGCGCCGGTGGCCGGGTGTGCGCACGCTTGTTGTGTGTCAACGACGGTGAAGAGCGGCTCATCGGCGATCGGTCACTGGCCAATAATCAATAACCAATTCATTGATAACCCGGTATTGCACTGGGCCTAGAGGGGGGATTCCTTCGATAAATCCGCCAGGGTTGGATTTATTGATGGCCAGTTAACAAAGACGGGCACCCCAACAGCCCTGGATGATGCCGTTCTCTGCCAGCCGGGCCGAGGGTAATTTTATCCTCGTTCCTCTTTGGTATCGTCCCAGGCCTGATCTGTTTCCTTCTTTTGGTGCAGCCTCCGTCTGCTCTTTGGTTCATTTTGACATTCTCCGTCGCCTTGTACCCGACGGCCTCCACGCTTCAATGTTTAGCCCTCTTTCTGGGGGGCTGGTATCCGTCCCGCCCCTCGCATTCTAGCGTTACCGTATCGCTGGCCGCCATGGCGAAATCCGCACCAGGCTCAGTAAAATGCCACTCCTTAAAGTTAGCTTAACTGCAAAGGATTCTGGGATGCTCGCTCGCTGGGGCTTTCTTTGGCCTTTTTCAGTGGTGACAGCCGCCCTGCATTGTTTGGGTGAGTGAGTCTCCCGGTAACACGCCCTATATGGATTGTCTTACACTTACACCCCCCCCCACACACACCCCCCCACACACCCCCAAGAGCCGTCTCACACACACACACACACCCCAAGAGCCGTCTCTCTCTCTCTCACCCCCCCCCCCAAGAGCTGTCACACACACACACCCCCCCCCCAAGAGCCGTCAACCAGTTCCTTTAGCTAGCGGTAAGGCCTGGCCATCGCGTACGAACTGGCACATGTTCCGGGGGCCCGGAGGGAACTGAAGGCCAAACACTGGTGGTTGTTCCACCGCGGAGTCGGGACAACAGGTGATACAAGCTGAGCCGTACATGGGATCTCTGTCCGAGGATGAGCAAATGAAGGTCTTCGGCGGGGTTAGGGAATTGTTAACCCCTGTCCTGCTGCTGCCGGGACGTAGGTCAGGGTGTCTTCACACACCAGCCAGAAGTTTAGGCGGCAAGATTAAATGTAGGGCTGAGGGAGGGGTCCGGTCGACCCGCCTCCCCTGTGATCTCCTTACTGCCGGTTGCAGAGTCCTTGTGAGAGATTGGGCCCGGTGCATGGCGGAGTGACCGTGTGTCCAGGATTGTGTGTGTGAGCTGAGCAGCTGTGGGGGGCGTGTGTCAGCGGTTGTGCTCAGTGGAGTGTGTGTGTGATGGTGCATGGCTGAGCATATGTCAAAACTTACACGTGCGTGAGGGCTGCCTGTGGCCCATTAGGGCACCCGGAAGTGCTGAGGAATGAATGTTTGGGCCTGGGTGTGAGTGCACAGGGGTGTGCATGCAGGTGTGTGCGTGAATGGTTGTGCAAGGCAGGGCATGGGAGTGTCGGGGTGTGCAGGTGTGTGCGTGAATGGTTGTGCAAGGCAGGGCATGGGAGTGTCGCGGTGTGTGCATGCAGGTGTGTGTGTGTGAATGGTTGTGTGAGGCGGGGCAAGGCAGTGTCAGGGTGTGCACATGCAGGTGTGTGCGTGAATGGTTGTGCGAGGCGGGGCACGAGAGTGCCGGGGTGTGCGTGTGCAGGTGCGTACATACATGTTGGGCATTGGAAGTTGGCAGCCTCTTTAAATTCTCCTTCAGGGTCTAGCCCCGCAGCTGATTGGTTAATGCCCAGGACACGGGCCAGGGACCGTGCACAGGCCGAGTGCGAGCTCCCTGTGGGGTGGATTTGCTCCCGGGGTGGGGCATGGGCTAGATGGCGAGATGGATAGAGGGGGTTGGGGATTGAAGGACAGACAGACAGACGTGTGGGGTTGGATACACAGACAAACAAGGGAATGGATGGATGGACAGATGTGTCGTGTGGGGACAGAGGATGGACACACAGACGTGTGGGGACGGGGGACGGACAGACAGACGTGTGGGGATGGGCAGAGAGAGGTGTGGGGACGGGGGACGGACAGACAGTCATGTGGGGATGGACAGAGAGAGGTGGGGGGACGGGGGACGGACAGACAGACGTGTAGGGACAGATGGGCAGAGGTGTGGGGATGGGCAGATAGAGGTGGGGGGACGGAGGACGGACAGACAGACGTGTGGGGATGGGCAGACAGACATGTGGGGCTCAGGAGCTGGCTCTGACCCCTGCGTGTGGGGCTGATGGACCCTGCTGCAGCCCTGCCACCCCCAGGGCCCGGTGAAAGCCCATTAGCTCCAGTGGAGTGTCGGCAGGGCTGGGGTGTGTCTGCCCCCCCACTTTTGGAAGGGGGATGGGGGGAAGAGAGGAAGTGGGAGATGGGCCTGCAGTTTCCATGGAGCCGTCGCCATGGAAACAGCACAGGCTGCCTGGATCCTATGGGCTCCGGGAAGCTGTTGGATGAATGAGGAAAGGGGGGTGGGGGGGGACTGATGGCAGGGCCCGATCCTGAGGGATCAGCAGGCCCCAGGGAACACCCCCACTGCTGGGGTGGGGACCCACACAGAACTACCCGGCCTCGGAGCCCCTCTCAGGACTCCTGGGTTCTCTCCCTCGCTCGAGGAGGTTGGGGGAGGGCCAGGACTCCTGGGTTCTTTCCCCTGCTCTGGGAGCGGGTGGTGTCTAGAGGTTAAAGGCAGGGGGTGCTGGGAGCCAGGACTCCTGGGTTCTCTCCCTGGCTCTGGAGGGGAGTGGGAGCTAGTGGTTAGAGCAGGAGCGAGGGCTGGGAGCCAGATCTCCTGGGTTCTCTCTCCACCTCTGGCAAGGGAGCAGAGATGAGGGTCACCACCCACCCAGGTTTTCCCAGGCCCATCTCTTTCCCGAGGGAGTTGCCCCGGAGAACCCGTCTGGGGGTGGAGAACCCACGGGGGGCGGGGGTACAGGCAGGTCACACCCAGATCTAGGACCAGCCCCCTGTGCTTTTGAAGCCCGCATGGGGGCGACTGGCTCGGGGAGCCCCCGACCCTGCCTGGTTTCCAGGGTGCGGCAGCCGGGCACTGCTGGCTTGGGCCCCCTTTCACTGGCACAAGTGGGGCTCCCTGTGCTGGGTTAGCCATGGGGGGGTTGAAGCAGGCAGGCTGGGGGGGGGAACTCCCCCAGCCCAACCCCCCCTTGCTGGCCAGGAGCAGGGGATTGTGGGTAATTTCCCCTCCCAGGGGCATTCTGGGAACACCTGCCCCATAGCCACACTGCCAGGAGCAGGGGATGGTGGGTAATTGACTAATCAGAGGTCATTCTGGGACCTCCACTTTGTTTGTGGCTCTGTCAGGAATCAGGAGCAATGGCTTGGGGGTAATTAGCCAATGCGGGGGTAATTAGCCAATGCAGGGGCATTGTGGGAGCAAGGGGAGCAGAGGATTATGGGTAAGTGGTCAGTGGGTTGCTGTGCATTGTGGGATAGCTGAAGTGCCCATGTCTCCCCAGCCCCCTTGTCTCAGCCATGGCCGGGCTAGGATCCCCCTGCAGTGGTGCAGGGTCATGGGCGGGCAGGGATGTGAGAAGACGCCAGTGGAGGGTGACAGGGTGCATGGCACGGACTCCCAGGTCGGACCCACTCTTGGCCCCGTGCGGTCCATAGGGGGATCCCCCTTCAGTGTGACAGCCCTTCTCGGGGGTCCCCTCTCTCGGGGTTAAGCCCCCCCCACCTCCTGGAGCCGTACCTCTCTGAGCCTCAGCACGCCTGTCTGCCGCGGGCCCCCCCTCAAGGGAGTCCCCTCGCTTTGGCCCCCCGGGGCCTCCACTCCAAGAGGGAATAACGCACCACCCTGATCTCTAGCTCGGAGTGACCCCAGCCAGCATCACACGGGAGGGTTTATTGAACGTCTGAACCCAGCACAGGAAACTCTCTGGGCCTCAGGCCTGGTCCCCCTCAGCCCGGCACATCCCAGTTCTCCCCTGCATCCAGGGGGGCTCCACCTGGCCCCACCCAGCCCGGCACATCCCAGTTCTCCCCTGCATCCAGGGGGGCTCTACCTGCTCCCTTTCTCGAGCCCCGAGTGCCCCTGCTTCCCAGCTGGGCAGCTGAGACCCCCAGCCCCTCCCACCCCCCGGTCCATTGTCTTCTCTCCAGGTCAACAGGGTCGCCTGGGCCCCCTCCCCTCTTCTGTTCTCTGGCCCCTCTGGCTGGAACCGGCTGGTCCAGTCACCGGGGTCCTCTCTCCGCAGCCCAGTGTCCTCCCACTGGCCAGAACCGGCTGCGACTCCTGAGCTGGGCCTTCGGGTCACCAGGTCACCAGTTAGGGCAACCAGACAGCAAGTGTGAAAAATCGGGCCGGGGGTTGGGGGTAATAGGAGCCTATATAAGAAAAAAATCAAAAATATCGGGACTGTCCCTATAACATCAGGATATTTGGTCACCCTATCATCAGTTGCTGGGGTCCCAAGTTCCCTCGCTGGTCCCCTGTAACAACAAACTCCCTCTCCATCCCCTTGTTAAACGCGTAACACCCAGGGAAACTGAGTCACACCCCCTTGGCATGCAAACCATTGGAAAAAACAAGAAAATCTCCCTCTTTGTCACACGAACAGAGAGGTGTCTTGGATCTGAGGGTTCCCAGGTGCTGTGATAGAGCAGAGGGAGACAGGGGTGTCTCAAAACTGGGGGTTCACATGGGATGTGATACAGTGGAGGGGATGCAGGGGTGTCTCAGATCTGGGAGTACCCAGGAGCTGTGATACAGCAGTGGGGACACAGGGGTGTCTCAGATCTGGGGTCTCGAGGACTGTGATACAGCAGAGGGGACACAGGTGTGTTTCAGATCTGGGGTCTTGGGGACTGTGATACAGCAGAGGGGACACAGGGATGTTTCAGATCTGGGGGTACCTGGGGGCCATGATACAGCAGAGGCAGGCAGGGGTGTCTCAGGTTTGGGGGTTCCGAGGAGCTGCAATACAGAAAAGGGGATCTGGGGAGCTGTGATAAAGCAAAGGGCAGGCAGGGGTGTCTCAGATATAGGGGTACCTGGAGGCTGTGATACAGCAGAGGGGACTGTATCCCAGTGAGCGAATGTAGCATTTTTTTTACTGGTAACTCAAGGACTGTCCAGGCCCATCATCTGAGTCTTTAAGGTCAGGTTTGAGGCCTGTGAGCCTTAACACGGGGGACCCAATAGTGAGGTGGAGTTTTGGGGTACTGACGACATTGGGGGTGGGACATCTGTACCAAATGACACCCACCTCTAAGTCCTCCCCGGAAACCTGCCCACCGTGTTCACAAGGCGAGTCGGGGAGTGTCCGTTGGGAACTTTGCGAGGCCTTTCCCGGACCGGGAGAAGAGCTCTGGGCAGCGTCTCTCCCCCGAGTCAGAAGTTGGGCTGGTGAACGATGTGACTAGACCTGCTTTGTCTCTCCGCTATCCTGGGACCAACAGGGCTGCAACGGCCCGGCCTAGTCAAATGCAGCAGTAACAGAATATGACCCTGCTCTTTGGTACCGTTCCTTCAATAGACTCACACCCTTTCATGGGGAGCTGGTGGTAGGGAAACAGACAGGCATCCTACTCTATCCCTGGCATGGCAGACACCTCGGATGGGCTGGTCTTCCCCGGTCAGGGCTGGATGGGTGCCGTGGATATTGATACAAATGCCCATCTCTAACTTCTTCCCCCTAGTGATGTTGGGACAGCCTTTCGCGACGGGTTAGTCTATTACCCATCTTTTCTTAAGATCATCGGTGTCAATTCCTTGCCAAGGCAAGTTCGGGATGAAGCATCGGCTTGCCTGGCTTCACCCACATTGTTGTGAGTGGGGCATTTGGCCTGCTGGATGGGGGACTCCACGTTTTGGGACCGGCATGTGTAAGATCCTTGGATCTGGAAAGGCATTGCGCGTTGTGGGTGGTGGAGGTATGGCTGCCGTTTTTGCATCTGTTATCCTGACCAGGTCTGCTGCTGCTTTGAGTTGATGGGTCCTGGTCTGTGGGGAGCTTGCTTCTGCTGATGAGATTGGAAAGGTTGGGAAGTTGTTGGAAGGCCAGAAGAGGAGGTTCAGGAAAGATTTCTCTCGGGATGGGGTCCCCATTGAGCATGGGTTGTACTTGTGGGGTGTTAGTTTAATAGGTTTAAAACAAACAAAAGGAAGTATTTCTTCACCCAGTGCACAGTCAACCTGTGGAACTCCTTGCCGGAGGATGTTGTGAAGGCCAAGACTATAACAGGGTTCAAAAAAGAATTAGATAAATTCATGGAGGATGGGTCCATCAATGGCTATTAACCAGGATGGACAGAGATGGTGTCCCTAACCTCTATTTGCCACCTTGTATTGGCCACTGTCGGAAGACAGGATACAAGACTAGATGGCCCTTTAGTCGTTCTTGTGTTTGTAATTAAGCATGTGCAGTCGGGGGAGGTTTTATTTCTATACCGAAGCAGGTTCTCTCGGGGGATCTGGCTTACCCATTCCACGATGCGATCGACTTTTCTGGCAGGGTGTCTTTGTTTGGTGACGGCAGTTTTCAGCGTGTTAAGGTGAATATCCTGGACTTTCTTCTCAGAGCGTATTCTGGGGTATCGCAGCGCCTGGCTGTAGATAACAGGCCTCTTGTTGTGTTTGGGGTGGCGAGTGGATCCATGATGGAAGCTGGGGTGATCCGCGGGGTTGTCTGTCAGGTTCTGTGGTTGAAGGGGACCGTGGTGCCCAGGAAGTGTGGGAGGATTCTAGGGATGGTTGTTGAAGCTGTGGTGGAAATCAATTTATGCCAGGGCTTAATCATCCTGACAGGAAATTTTTCTTAATGTCCAACCTAAACCACTCTTGCTGCAATTTAAGCCCATTGCTTCTTGTCCTGTCCTCAGAGGTTAACGAAAATTTTCTCCCTCCTCTCTGTAACAACCTTTTATGGACTTGAAAAGGGTTATCAGGTCCCCTCTCAATCTTCCCTTCTCCAGACTAAACAAACCTGTTCTTTTTTCAATCTTCCCTCGTGGCTCATGTTTTCTAGCCCTGAATCATTTTTGTTGCTCTTCACCGGACTTTCTCCAATTTCTCCACCGCTTTCCTGAAAGGTGGCGCCCAGAACTGGACACAATCCTCCAGCTGAGGCCTAATCAGCGCGGAGTAGAGCAGAAGAATTACGTCTTGTGTCTTGCGTACAACACTCTTGCCAATACAGCCTAGAATGATGTTTGCTTTTTTGGCAACAGTGGGACACTGTTGACTCATTTTTAGCTTGTGATCCACTCTGACCCCCAGATCGCTTCCGGCTGGACTTCCTCGGCAATAATTTCCTGATTTGTACGTGTGCAACAGATCGGTCCTAAGTGCAGCACTTTGCTTGTGTCCTTATCGAATTGCATCTTATTCACATTTCGCCCGTTCATGGAGATCTCGGTGATTGTGTCTGTGCAGCCCGGTGTGATGGGGCCCCGATCTTGGTCATTCTGTGTCTGGGCAGCGCCCGGCCCGACGGGGCCCCGATCTCGGTGA
>ML679544.1:31448-67570 GCA_007922305.1 Dermatemys mawii
CATCCCTCCTCTGCACCCCCCCCATTCCCACTCACCCCAGAGGTGTCTGCCCTCACACGTTACCTTTAAGAGGTTGGGGTTTTTGTCCCCAGACAGAAAATACCTTCAAGTGGGACCCAGAGATGTCTGACCATGCACATTCCTTAAGGGCCTGGGGTGTGTTTTTGTGTTTCTTTTTTTGTCCCCAGACACAAAATACCATCAGGCAGACCCAGCAATCTGACCCTGCACCTCACCTTTAAGGGGCTGTGGGTTTGTTTGGTTTTTTTGGTCCCCAGACAGAAAATACCCTCAGAGGGACCCAGAAGTGTCTGAGCTCCTATATTACCTTCAAGGGGTGGGGTATTTGTCCCCCAATAGAAAATAACATCAGTGGGACCCAGCAGTCTGACCTCACACATTACCTTTAAGGGGCTAAGTTGTTTTTGTCACCAGAAAAGACCATCCAGTGGGCCTGGGCCAGAATTGTGTGACTTTGCACATTACCTTTAAGGGGCCACGGTTTTTTGTCCCCAGACAGAAAGTAGCTGTGGGGGGGGGACGGGACCCAAGGGTGTCTGACCTTGCACATTCCCTTTAAGAGGCTGGGTTTTGGGGGGGTTTTGCCCCCAGACGACACTAACCCGGCTTTGCCTTGCAGAGAACATGCACCACAACTACGTGCACCTCAACGTGAGCAGCCCGAAGCACCACGCCGCCACGCTGGGTAGGTGATGGGCTGGGCGCGGGGGGCTCGGGGCCCCCCTCTGGGTCCCTGGGCCAGGGGATCAGAATCCTCCAGCCAGGAAGGGGTGGGGGGGATAAAATGACTTAGAGATTTCATCTCTAGCTTCGCCCCTCCCTCAACCCCCTCTTCCGGGCCCCCTCCCGCTCTCTCTTCCCTCCCCCCCACCCCCCCCCCAGTCTGGCCCCACAGACTGGCGAGTGCATCACACCCCGACGTCGGGCCTGAAGTACAACTCGCTCACCTGCTCCCGCTCCTTCCACAACCTCTCGCACCTGCCCCCGTCCTACGAGTCGGCCGTCAAGTCGGAGCTCAGCCGCTACTCCTCGCTCAAGAGGCTGGGTGAGCCAGGGGCCCCGCCACTGGGGGGGCGCTCACAGCCTGATCCCACCGCTTCCACCAACCCCTGGGGATTCGCCCAGGGGCCGGAGCTGGCCTGGGGGAGAATGAGGTGCAGGGCCTTTCCCTTCTAGGTGGCACCGACTCCCATCCAGACCCAGGGCAGGGACTGGCTGGCTTGGGGCGGAGGGGCAGGGGGGAATGGGGCCTGGGGCTTTTCCCCTCTAGGGGGCGCCGTCTGTTCCCAGGACTGACTGGCAGCCTGTGTGTGAAATGAATTCACTCACCGAGGCCCCGTCCAGCCATGGAGCCTGTGAACGTGAAAAAGATAGTTGGTCACGTTGTCCGTTATCTCCCATCCCCCCTGCCCCTCCCCTGCTCCTTTGCCTCCCCCCCCAGCGGAGAAGGACATGGACGAGCTGTACCTGAAACGGCGGCACCTCGCCGAGCTGACGCGGGGCACCCTGCCCCTGCACGCCATGAAGATGAACTACGAGCGCTACGGGGAGCCGGCCCAGCACCCGCGGCGGGTGATGTCCCAGGAGCACATCCTCTCGGACGGCTACCGCCCCTCCCCCTACGACTGTGCCGGTCCCCGAGAGCGGGTCGTCTCCCATGAGCGGCTGCTCTCCCGCGAGGCCCTGCACTCCCAGGAGCCTCTGCTCTCGCCCGAGCGCCTGCACCAGGGCACGGGGCCCTTCCAGGAGCTGCGGCTGGGCCACCAGAAGGCCCTGTCCCAGACCAACATCTGCGCCGCCGGCACCCCGCTGCTCGAGCGCCACCAGGGCCACAAGATGAACTCCCACCCCGCCTCCGCCAACTCCGCCCAGGCCGCCTGGGAGGTGGGCAGCAACCACACGGCCAACCGGCGCCAGGGCTTTGGCGCCCGCCGCCAAAGCACCATCGAGCAGCTGCAGTTCATCCCCGGGCACCACCCCAGCCAGCACCTCCGCACTGGGAGCAAGAACGAGGTCACCGTGTGAGGGGCCCGGCTCAGGCGGACTCGACTTTCCAAGGCCATAGCTCTCTCCCTCCTCCTCCTCTGCGTCTTCCCCTATCTTTCCCGTATTCTTTCTTGGACCGGCGGCCTGCCCTCTGCCCGCCGGCGCGGCCAGGCCACATCGAGGCCTTTGCCGGGCTTTGGTGGCATCTGCCTTTGATGACCTCAGCGCCATGGGCCCTGTCCACTTTTGATGATGTCAGGCTGGAGTTGAACCCATCCACGCGGGATGACATGAGGCCCTGGGGCCCTGTCGACGTTGGGTGACGTTGAGATTGTTTTGTCTCAGTCCATGTTATATGATGTCCGCGATTGGTGACATCGCTGCTGCGGGCCCTCTTGACTTGTGATGATGTCAGGGTTGCCTTGGGCCCGTCCGTGTTGGGTGACCTCAGCGCCAATGGGCCCTGTCCACTTTTGATGATGTCAGGTCACGTTGAACCCATCCACGTTGGATGACATCAGCACCTTGGAGTCTGTCGACATTGGATGACATCAAGATTGCCTTGTCTTTGTCCATGTTAGATGATGTCAGTGCCCTGGGCTCTGTCAACTTTTAATGATGTCAAGATTGTGTTGAGGTTCTCCACGACTGATGACATCAGTGCTGGGGGCCCTCTCGACTTTCGATGATGTCAAGATTGCCTGGGGCCCATCTACATTGAATGACATCAGTACCATGGCCCCTGTCAATATTTGATATCAAAGTGGTGTTGGGCCTGTCCCTGTTGGATGACATCAGCACCATGGGCCTTGCTGATGTTTGATGATGGCAAGATTGTGTTGGATCCATCCATGTTGGATGACATCAGCGCCCCGGGGTTCTGTTGACATTGGGCGACGTCATGATTGCTTTGGACCCATCCACGTTCAGTGATGTCAAAATGCATTTAGCCTGTCCACTGACATCAGCGCTGTGGGCCCTGTTGATGGTTGATGATGTCAGGACAGTCAGGCTTGTTCATATGGGATTACATCAGTGCTGTGATTGCGTCAACATTTGATTCTATCTGGACCTGTTGTCCTGTTGACTTTTGATGATGATGTCAGCGCTGGCCATCTTTGATGACATCCGCACTGTGGCCCTTGTCTATGTATCATGGTATCAGTACCACCAAGCCTGTGATGATGTAAACACTGTGGGTCAACCTTTGATGATGCCAAGAGGGCTCTCGACCTCTGCCATCAATACCGTTTCCATCTCATGACATCAACACTGTGGACCTTGTCGGTGATTGATAACATGAGTGCTATGGGCCTCGTCGACGTCTGATGACATCATCGCTGTTTCATGGTCTCAACACTGTGGACCTCGTGGACCGTGGATGACGCCTGCGTCCTGGGCGTCAGCCTGTTGGTTTTGACATCAGCCCAGTGGCTCCATCACTGATTGATGATGCCTGTTCACTGGACGTTGTCACTGATGATGTCACAGCAGTTGGCCTGGTCAATAGTTGAGGAGATCAAGCACTGCCAGGCCTGGACAATCCTTGATGATGTCAGCACTGCGGACTTGGTCAGTGATGGATGATGTCAAGGTCATCGGGGTCTGTTGACCTTTAATGTCGGCCCTGTTGATATCCGGTGATGTCAGCTCTGTGGACCTGGTTCCTTTTTTTTTGATGACATCAGCACTGTGGGCCTTGTCTATCTTTTGATGATGTCAGTGCTGTGGGCCCAGTCCACTTGTTGATGATGTCACCGCTGTGGACCCAATCCCTTTTTTTATGACATCACAACCGTGAACCTGGCCCGCTTTTTGATGCTATCGCCACCAGAGGCACGCCCCCCCGCCCTCTTTTGAGACTCAGGCCGCCCCGTGATGTCACGCCCGCCGGCCCTGTCCATTCGATGAGGACGCCACGGTGCCTTCTGATGACATCACCGCTCCCCTCCAGCAGGCCGGATGCCCCCTGGCACCGGGGGGGAGCAAGTGGCGGCCCTGCTGCATGGCCCCCTCAGCCTGGATCTCATGGCCAGGGCTGGGAGCTCATCATGTGGGCCGTGGTACGGCCAAACCTCCACTTCCATCCCATCCCACCTCTACCCCCCATGTACATATCTTTATATAGCGCTCTCTGGTTTCTCTCTTCCAGTGCTTTGGCTCTTTGGATTTCCAGCCCACTCCACTGCCATGGGGTGGGGGAGCGCCAGCCCCCACCCCTCCAGCACACGTGAATGTAGTTTGAACAGCCTCAGCTCTTTCGAACCCCGCCCCACCCTCCCCAAGATCATGGGTCACCCCCATGCCGGGATGGAGGAGGAACGACTGGGTCTTCATATCAAGCCTTTTTCTTTCTTTCTCTTCCGTTTCTTCACGGGCCACTTCCTAGGCCTTGGGATCTTCGATCTCGTCACCCAGTAGAGTTCTGACGGGTCTCAGCCTCAAATCTTTTCACCCCTTTGTCCCCTCTGCACTCAGACCCCGCGCATCCGATGCCAAAACACTCTCCTCTTCTGCACTGCTGTATGCCTATGGGGCATGGCTGGCTGCTACCCAGACAGAGGTGCTGAGATGGGGCCCCATTGCGCTGGGCACTGCCCAGACACAAAGTCACCGAGATCGGGGCCCCGTTGTGGTGGGCGCTGCCCAGATACACGCTATCTGTGCCCTCCCCACAGAGCTCTCCATCGAAATGAGCTGGAACTCAGGCCAGCCCCCAGGGCTCCCTCTCCCTTTCGTGGCTGTCCCACGGATAGTGGTTTGTAGGCCACGTACCACTGTAAGTCTTCAGCACAGGTGCTGCACAATCCCATTCTTCCCCAAGGCATTAGGAACTCCCGAGGGCCTTGGCGTGGCTTCTGGTACAGAACGTCTGGCCTTCAATAAACCCCCTCTCTTCACATTGGCTCCTGACCTCAGGGGACTCTCTGTGACCCTGGGAGGCAGCAGCTTAAAAACCAATGCAAGGAGTGGCTTTACTGCTTGATGGTTAGCCAGCGGAACTGCCCACCACTGGATGTCACTGTGGCCAAAAGCTTAGGCGCCTGCAAAGTATCAACTTCTCTGTGACTCACGGCAATTCAGCTGGGCCCCCTGCTGCAAATCTCTTCAGCTGGGGTTATAAATCAAGAGCTGAAAACATTTAAAGCCAATCCCCTGGGTGGGTTATTTCATATTTTCCCCTCAGGGGATGTCTTGTCCCTTCCTCTGAAGCAAGTCTGTAGAGACCACTGATGGAGACGGGATACCAGGCTAGGTGGGCCTGCCCATTGGTCAGTTCTTAGACTCCTGTGATTTTTGCGTGGGGTGCTTCAGTGTTTGGGGTGCCAGTCTCAAGCGCCTGATTGTGAGAGGCAATTGGAAATGCCTTGAGGGCATCTGGAAATCACAGGAACAGAGGAAATTGACTGGAGCCGATTAATGGGCCCACCTAGCCCAGCTTGTCTCCGACTGTGACCACTACCGGATGCTTCAGGGGAAGGCGGTTGAAGCCAAAGGTCTGAGGAGTCAGGACTCCTGGGGTCTATCCCTAGGGGGTGGGGAGGGGAGCGTATCTAGTGGTTAGAGTGGGGAAAGGGGGTCAGGTGTTAGGACTCCTGGGCCGAATTCCCTCTAAGACAGGTTTGTTATCCCTTCCTGCATTACGATCCTGCCGGATAGTCCTGTTCGGAGCACAGGGGTCGCCTAGTCCGGCCCCCAGCGTAACGCAGGCTGGACCTGTCCGCTCCCTTTTGAACCGCCCTAAATTCTTGGTCTCCAGGACTCCCTGCGGCGGTGAGTTCCCCAGGCTTGTTCCACGTCCTGCGGAAAAAAGCATTGCCTTTAACTCCCCTTGTCCTTTTAGCCAATCTCACGCTCCCCTCCCTGCCCCCTGCACAATATGAATTCAGAGGCCGCTCCCTTTAAGGGTCAGTCTGCAGGACATGCCAAGTACAGGGGGCAATCCCCTTTCGAGGGGCGATTTTCCCTCCCCCCCTCGTCCCCCTGTCTGATCATCCAGGGGTGGCAAAGCTCTAAGCCCCAGTCTCCAACCTTCCCTTCCTCCAGCTCAATTTCCACCCCACCCCTCTTCTCAGGATCTTTGGATGAGGTCAGCTGGGCTCTGCCCCCTTGACGTCACTGGTGCCATAGGGCAGAGAATAGCCATGGTGCAGGACGCCCCAGCTCTGACCCGCATCCGCTCCCTATGGCCCCAGTGGGCAGGGACTAGAACTCAGGGCACCCCAGCCAAGCCCCCAGTTTGCCTGCTGGGGCAGAGCAGGACTCCTTGGGGGGCACTGGACTCTGCTGAAGCAGCACCCAGGGTCCCGAGCGTCCATTGAGGCAGGGCGTGGGGGGTCTAGGGGAGAAGCTTGGGGGATTTCTGCCCCCCAACACTGGCCATTCCCCCATCCCCCACCTGCCGCCCCACTACATTGTGACCCTGGGGTCTGTGGGGGACCCACTCTGCCCCCCCACATTCCTTCCCAAGCCCCCTTTATTCCCCTCCCCAGACATCCCCACTCCCCCGCTGAACTCGAATCAAGGGCTAAAGTTTCCTCTTCCTCCCCTCCTCGCCCCAGGGGTATTTTCATGGGGGGAGGCGGGGGGGGGGCAGGGTTTGTTGCTGTTGTTGTTTGTTTTTTTTTGGAAGCATCTCAATGCAAAACTTTCCCGATGGGGCGGGACCCCAGGCATTGGGGGTGGAGTTCACCTGGGTCTCTGCTGCCCTCTCCCTAATCTTGGCTTTGGGGGGCAGAGGGAGCCAAGCCATTGGCCCCATTCACCCTGCTCTTTGCCCCCCAATTTGAGCCACCCCCCCAATAATCCCAGGGATTTTGGATCTTCCCAGGCAGCTCAGATCCAAGGGAGTGGGGGCAACCGGTTTGGGAGACCGCCGTGAGCCTCCCTTGTGTGGCCCCACCTTGGGAGGGGGGGTCCCAGAGTGCCCCTCCCCCTCGGTCCCATGCCACCAAGCATAAGCCATAGTTGACCGGGGGTGGGTTGGGTCCTGGGATGACCAGCCATTCGGCCAGGACGGGACCCGGCACCCGCCCCATGTGGGGCCGTGTTGGGGGAATGGTGCTGAGATGTGTGGGGACTGGCTGTGGGGGGAATCCCTCATCACCCCACATCGCTGGGAGCTGGAGCCTCGGGGACTGTACGGACCAGAGTGACGGAGGTGTGGGGGGGACAGTGGCGGTGTGTGAGGAATGTGGGGGAATGGAGGGAGGTGGGGGGAGATGACAGGTGGGGGGTTGGAAGGAGGAATGTGTGGGGACAGTGGAGGTGTGTGAGAATTTGGGGGGATTGCAGGAGGTTTTGGGGGACGGCAAAGGTATGGGAGAAATGGTGGTCAGTGAAAGATGGGAAGTTGGGAGAAAGTGGGGTGTTGGTGTGAAGTGTGTGAGGAATGTGGGGGTTCAGTGGGAGGTGCGGAGGGATGATGGAGGTGGGGGGTTGGAAGGAGGAATGTGGGGGACTGGCTGAGTGTGAGGAATGTGGGGGGATGGCAGGAGGTGTGGGGGATGGCAGAAGTGGGGGGTTGAAAGGAGGAATGTGGGGGAGACAGCAGAGGTGTGTGAGGAATGGGGGTGACAGCAGGAGGTGTCAGGGATGACAGGTGGGGGAGTTGACAGGAGGAATGTGGGGGACAGTGGAGGTGTGGGGGGTGACAATGGTGGGGGGTTAACAGGAGGAATGTGGGGGGATGAGAGGAGGAATGTGTGGGGACAGTGGAGGTGTGTGAGGAATGTGGGGGGATGGCAGGAGGTTGTGGGGGACGGTGGAGGTGTGGGAGGAATGTGGGGGCACAGCGAGAGGTGGGAAGTTGGGATAAGGTGGGGGGTTGGAGTGAAATGTGTGAGGAATGTGGGGGTTCAGTAGGAGCTGTGGAGTGATGGCGGAGGTGTGGGGGGACAGCAGTAGTGTGTGAGGAATGTGGGGGTTCAGTGAGAGGGATGACGGAGGTATGGGGGGAGAGCAGAGGTGGGAGGGGTCGCTGGGACGTGCAGGGCTTGGCAGGAGGTGGGCAGGGCTGCGTGGGTTGTGTATGAAGAGAATGTGGGGTGGGCTTGGGAGCCGTGCCGGCGCGGTGTGCTGGGTGGTGCCCGGCTGTTGGCATCGGATGTGTTGGCACTCGCACCGGGGGATCCGGGGAGGCTCAGCAGGGGGTGCAACGTGTGTTGTACGGGGAGTCCTCAGCTCTGCCTGTCCCTTGCAGGGCCGGGGGGTCCGCACCCCGCAGAGACCAAAACCCACCCGCTGGGCCGATCCCCCCCACACACTCAGCACCCATTCCCCATGGGAGTCCACGGCACATCCTCCCCTCCGGGGCTGGGCCGTGGCTCTCCTCGGCCTCGAGGCCCGGTTCTGGAGCCCTCCCGGCACGATGCGGAGGGGCCGGTTTCTCAGCTCCCGGGCGTCTCATTTTGCATTTTTTTAAATGGAAACAATTCAAACGGTGTCGTCTCTTTTTAGACCCACGACTGTTTTGACCAGTCGCGTCACACGCGCTAAGGGTTAAGCCATAGGCTCTGACTGGATGGCCCGGACTCGGCTGGCGAGGCCCCCTCCCGATGGGCCGGCGCGTGGCGTCGACCCCGGCCCTGTCTTCTTTGCCAGCCGACAGGTCTGGCCGCGCCTCCTGCAAAGTTCTGTGCGATCGGACGGGCGCGTCAGCCCCCCCCGGCTCCCACGCTCGGGGTGTGACCGGCCTCGAAGCCGGCCTAGGCCTCACTTCGCGGCCACCTGGCTCAGGAGTCCCTAGAGCACGGGAGCTCCCCGGCATGGCGGAACGAGGCACGTGGTGTCCGTGCCCCGCTGTGCATGCGGGCAGGGGGTCCTGGGTCCCGAGCGCCTTAGCAGCAGGTCGTTCCACCGGCCCCAGTAGCGAAAGGGACCCGATAACCAGCGGCTGAGGGTGGGGAACCCATTTCCCCTGCCACACGCCCACTCGTTGTCGGCCAGCGGAGGCTGCGGTTCCTGGCGTACCCCGAACACGCCATCTGGGGACAAAATGCTACATCCTGCTGAGCCCCTCCCACTCCTGGCAGCCCGGCACCCGCTTCTGAGCCCCCACTATGCTCCCCGCAGACCGGTGCCCCCGCTGAGCCCCCCGCCCCACTCCCGGCAGCCCAGCGGCCCTCTCCGCTGAGCCCCCCGCCTCTTGAGCCCCCCGCCTGTGGCCAACTAGTGCCACACTGGGGTATCAGGGCCTGCACACACTGCCAGGGGAGAGCACCTTCTCGTGAGCCAAAGGCCCATGTAGCCTAGTACCCTGCCCTCTCTCTGCCCGCTCCTCCCCAAATAAGACCCATGGGCCCATCCAGCTTAGTATCCCACCCCCTGCCAGCCTGCTCTGGACTAGACCTGTGGGCCCATCTAGCCCAGTATCTGACCCCGACTGATCCCACTGGCAGCACCAGCTGCCTCAGAGGTAGGTACAAGGACGCCGCCCTAGTGGGCGGCCGGGGGGCAGCCCTCCGAACCCCCACACAGCAGGCAGGGAGGGAGCCCCGTCTGGCTACAAAAATGACGCCGCCCCTGGATCGCACAGAACCCAGAAGGATCCAGAACCAAATCAGGTTTGTTTAAACAAAATTTCATGCAAACCCCCCCCCCAACCCTAATAATTAATAATAATTGAGTTAACTATCGACTCAATGAATCGGGGACCACGCCAGCGGGTGCAGCGAATCTCGAAGGACTCTGGGCTCAACCCATAGGCCAGTGACTCCACCTGTATTTAAAGGAGAAATAACGTTATCAAGTACCCGGGAATTGCTGTAATTTTGGGATTTTGAATAAACTGATGTTTCCTGCTGCTGGTTTTGAGTCCTCCCCTTGCTTTCGGATGTTAGTTACAGCAGTGAGCAGACATGACTCCTTTAGGGTGGGGAGCGGGAGCGGGTTATGTGGAGATACTTCGCCAGCCGCTGGGATGTGGCCCCTCTGGGGTAGGGCAGGGAGGTGGGTATACGTGGACCCCTAGCCTGCTGCTGGGACGTGTCCCCTCTGAGGTGGGATCCGGGTATATGGGGACACCTTGCTTGACGCTGGGATGCGTCCTCTCTGGGGTGGGACGCGGGAGTTGGTTATAGAGGGGGAACCCCCCCCAGCGCTGAGATGTGGCCCCTCTGGCATAGGGAGCAAGGGCTGGGTATCCGGGGGCCCCTTGCCCGGGCAGGATGCAGGAGCTGGGTATCCGGGGACCCCACGCCCAGCGCTGGGACATGGCCGCTCTGGGGCAGGATGCGGGGGCTGGGTATATGGTGACCCCCTTGTCCAGTGCTGGGGTGCAGCCCCTCTGGGGCAGGATGCGGGGGCTGGGTACATGGGGACCCCACACCAGGCGCAGGACCGCAGCAGTTCTGCACCAGCCCGGCCTGGTGGGATGGAGCCACCCAGCTGGGGACGTGGCCAGGCTCCATGATTGTGGCCAGGGGAGGCCCATGGGCATTTTATGGGGCACCCCACATACCAGGCTTTGGGCCTTATTTTTCTCAGAGAAGGGAGCATGGATGCCCCCAGCACAGCTGTGGAGCACCGGGGCCAGCCCTGCCTACCAAGAGCACCCCCTCCCTGACACTCCCCACTGCCCTGCCAGGGAATCTCCCTCCCTCCTGGGAGTGCTACAGGGCTCATGACACACACGGAGCCACTGGGGTGGCTCAGGGGCATAGGGTCACACAGCCTCCCCCTGTGGGGCCTGACCCCCCGGCCTGGGGGTTGAGGTGGGGTGGGGTTATTCCTAAGCGTTAGGGTGACTCTAATTCTCCCCTGGTCACTGACCCAGGACCATGAGCTGAATGGCTGATGATATATTTGCATACTATATGAATATTTATAAGGCTATGATATGTACGGGGAGGGTGTTCGCTCCCTCAGCTCTGATTGGTTGCTTCCGCTGCCATTTTCCGCACAATAAAGGGAAGTCCCGCCCCTCCTCTCTTTTTTTTTAAAAGGTCGCGCCCCTTTGTGGGAAGTGGATCGTGTCCCGACCTCCCCCTCTGCGCGAGCTTGTCCGCCCCTATTGGCTCCGGCGGCCGTCAATCCGGCATTTCAAATCGCTGCCCCGCCCCTCTCCGCGACCGTTAGGGGTAAACAACCTTGTGCTCCATCTTCCCCCCTCCCTCCTTCCTCTCAAACCGCCGCCTCCACGCGTTCATATTCAAATCCCGCCAATCGGGTGGCTGGCCCCGCCCCTCTTCTCCTTTCCCATTGGCTCCAGCCCGTCGCGGACATTTGTTGTCAACGTCCTCCCGGGGAAGGCAGGAGGGGGGGTTCAAACCCCTCCGTTCCACCGGGCCTGATTGGGCGGCCGGGATTCGAAAGGGCGTGGTCGGCCCGGGCCAAAGGCTATAAAGTCCCTTGCTGGGCACTAGCCCAGCTCTAGTGAGGGTGGGAGGCGATTGGAAAGAAGCCAGGAGGGGGGAATCCCTGTAAGGGGGGCAGCCCAGCTGTGGGGGGGGTCAGGTAGAGGGAAAGGGGGGAGCCTGGTTGGCACAGGTGGGGAGGGGGGGGCCTGGGTGAAGACCCTGCCTCTCCCCACCCCACTAAGCAAAGGGGTGAACTCTATAGGGTTGAGCCACCCTATTAGGATTGGGGGGTAACCCCCAGATTTAGGGGGCTCCCTGCCTGTGCAGGGGGCACCTGGTCTCTACCAACTTCAGGCCAGACCCACCGCCATGGTGAGTGGTTCTTGCTCCCTTGATCTCTGCTTTCCCCGGGCACCCACCAGGTTATGGGGTAGCAATTTTTTGGAGGGGTTGACCTGCATTTTCTGGGGGGTGCTTGCTTGAGGTCCCTTAATCATGTGGGGCTGCTAGCAAGGGCTTATGGGGCAGGCAGTGCCGTTATCGATAGTAACAGCAGCTTTGGTTGGGTTTTTACTAGGACCTAGTTGCAATTTGGGGTTGGGTGCCCAAGGCATGAAAATTGGGGGTGGATCCCATTAGCCCTTTATGGTTAGGGGCCTAGCCTTGGGGGGCAACTGCATTCAGGGAGTCATTTGCCAAAAGTGATAGCTGTGTTTAAAAATAACAGGGCCCACAATTCGCTTAAGATCCAATGGGTACATTTGGTGCGTTAGGAGGAATAGAACAAACAGGATATTTAGTGTGATGCAATTGGGGCAGCTGGTTCTTTAAAAGCTGAGGCCGATGCTTATTTTAAAAGAAGGACTTTAATAGGACCTAAACTTGGGGGGAAAGTTGCCTTGATTTTTTTTGGTCTGCCTCGTTTACCAAACCGCTGCTTTTTAAAAACGTAGGTGACAATCGGCTCTAATATGAGTGGGAGATGAAAAGTGGCCGCGTACTTTTATAGGTTATCGATAAAGGCGCTGCCTTTTTTAAAAAAGTACATAGATTTAATTGGGTCTGACATTCGTCAGAGGCGGGTCTGATTTTTGCTGCTTCCCTTATTACTGATAATCCTAAAAGCGGCTCCTGAGCTCTGTAGAGTTTTTTAAATCTCTGGGTAACCTGACAACCACGTGGCCTTTCAAAATATCTTCTCTGTTGGGTGCTGCGGTGCGAACAAGAAATGGTGTTCTCGTTTGCTTAGCTCTGTGTTTGTATGGAGGATCTGAACGTGTGGCAGGTATGTATGTATATCCATGTGTCTTGTCTGCCGAGTGATGGGACATCCCTGGAAAGGACTTGGCAAAGCGATCTGCATGTCTGAATTTCTTCTACACAAGTCCAGTGACTTGCCAGATTTATCCCATTTTTTGGACAGTAAGGGATCTGCATGGATGATTGTCTTATACAGGCCTCGCACAATCCTGGTGACTTGCCCTAGTGACTTTTGAGTGTAAAATTGTAATTCTTTTCATGATGGGTGTTTAAGGAGGGAGGGGAAGGGCCAAGGGAAAAGAAATTACTAGCTCAGCTGCTTGGTTTGAGGCATCTATGACTGGCCTAGTTAGCCTTGTGGCTGGGCTAGTGGATTTTGATGCTGATCTTGCATGGTTTAAGAATACCTGGTAGAAAAAGTTTTTGGTGGCTGGCTGGCATGTGCCATGGGTCGAGCTGTCAGAGTCTAGGACCGGCACCGAAGGGTCTTACACCTCCATGGGTGCCAAGGAAGCTTATTTCCTGCTTTTCAGATCATCTGCTTATTAACATTCAGATCTTCCCCAGCCCATGTTTCACCCCCCAGATCTTGTTGCTAGCAAAGGCTGGGACTTTTCAAAAGCCCTTAGTTGTTTTCAGATGTCTGATTTTTTTATTTTATTTTTTGCCTCCCCAGAGGAAAACCAAGAGCCCCTTTGGCAGGGGGAGTGGGGCGGGGGCGCTTGAATTGGGCACCTAGCCGTTTTTGAAAAGACGCGGCCTAATTTTGAACAGGCCTCCGGTGTGAAACTGGCCCCCGGAGCGTTGCTGTTACTAAAACTGTGTAGAGGTAGCTGCAGCGTAATTTCTTCCCTGGGCATGGCCCCACTGAGCAAATGCAGCACGCTTGCTAAAATGTCTCTGCGCACCGCAGGGCCCTGGTGAGAAACTGACCGCGCTGGCTCGGCCAGGGTGGACAGTCACAGGCTGGCTTAGAGCTGGGATTGGGCTGCACGTTTGTTGTTTAGCTTCCTATCTGGATCCTTTTGTCACCTGCCCCGTACTGTGGAGCAGAGCTCTTTAAAGGATCCCCCCCGTGTTTTATCGGCAGCAGGGCCTAGCGCTGCTTTGCAGGGTTAAGCAGGGATCCAGGCTGGGCGGGCTGTTGGCTTGCGGAGCATCGTGGGCCTGGGCTGGGGGGGATCTGCTTTAGGGAAGTCCTGTTTACAGGCCTGGCCTGCCTTGACCACACTCGTCCTCTAGCCAGAGCTTCCTGGCTTTGTAGCTCCTTTATTTACACTTTAGAGGCTGGATCAAGGACGCAGCTTCTACCCAGTCTGCTGCCTCCTATCCCAGGACCCTCTGGCTCCTTAGCTCCTCTCTTTGGAGGCTAATGCCGTGTCCCAGCTGGTTGTAAGGGGTGGAGGGGTCTGTGTAAAACTGACTTGGTTTGAGATTGGGGGTGGGAAAGGGATTCGGGGGTCCCCTTGAGCTGTTCTGGGGTTCTGAGCCTGTAGTGTGTCTCTGGCCCTCATGTGCCAATCCAGTTGTGCCTGCAAGTCTTCCCTATCTGATGCCTGGTGGGCCATTCTCTCCGGCATGACATGAGTTAGTGGGTCTCAGCGTCACAAGGCCAGGCCCTTGGGGGGGGGGGGGTGACTCTGACCCCATAACGCTGGATGGCTTGCTAGCACCCTTAAAGATTTCCCAGGGCAGCTGGGTCTGAGGCTCATGGCCTACGGTGCAGTGTGTGGTCACCAAATCTTGCTGTCTCTTCTGTGAAGAGGCATCTGATCTTCAGGGATAGCCGGGGCTAAATCCGCCCCTTCCCCCCACCCCAACATCTGGGATTTACTGTGGTGTAATTTCTCCTGCAGCTCGTCCCGGCTTGCGAAATATTCCCTGACCCCGGCAGAGACTTGGAAGGGGCTGAAACCCAAATCCACCCCCCTTGAGAGCACCTAGCATCATCAGAGACCAGGCTGGGCCTCACTTGAGGAATGCAAATAGCAGACCCCCATCCCCTAAAATCTTTTACAGGGTCCTGTGTCTGAGCCTCATCCTTGTTAGTATACCTAAGAGCGTGGGGTGGGGGGCATCTTTGGAGCTGTCTCTAGTTGGTCAATATCTTTGAAGGCCCCATGCCAACATTTAGCTGCCACAGGATTTAAGGGGAGGGAGAGGCCTGCAGACTCAGGAAGATGTTGCTGCTTGATAAGGTGTGGGTGTGACAAGCTGACCTGTCCCCCACCCCCAGAGTCTTTCTCTGGGAGAGGGGGGAGGATTTTGCTCTGCTATTTCTAGGGATGAATCTGGGTCATCAGGTTCCAGCTAATCCCCATGGACCAGCCTCTGGTCAAGCCAGTCGGTGTTCCCAGGAGGCGCCTGGTGGTTTTGGGGGAGATCCCAAGCCAGGAGTGGGTTGGGGGGGAGAGAAATCAGTGGATGGCTGAAACTGATGGGCAGCCTCTCCTTTTAATCTCTGGGTTTCATCTTCACCAGAGGCTTTTTCGCTTCCTCTTCCCTGGCCCCATGGCTCGGGCTCGGTGTGAATGGTGCTTCCCTGTTGCACCAAGTGGGGCAGGGGGCTGAGTTAACGGGCGACTCGAGGGGCCCAAAGAGGGGGGCACCGGAGGCTCACATCTGTGCTGCACTTCTGACCATCTAGGGATGCGAGGTCTTGGGGCTCAAAGCCAGCCTGCACCGCGTGGAGAGACCGCTGGGAGGGGAGACGGTGGGGGCAGCTTGGGGGGCTCATTGGGGGCTGCTCTCCTCTGTCTCAGCGCTGACCCCAATGCCCCACCGTGGCCATCCCCGGCACACTTGGCTCCGACGGCTCCTTCCCTTTCTGAGCTCCCCTTCGTGTTCCAGTCATGCACGGTTCTGGAGTTGGTCGGGCACGTCGGCCCAAATGTAATGGGCCGATGTGCCTGACCAACTGGGCCCCGCGGGCAACGGTGGGCAGGGGGTGGGCCCTGCCCGGGGCAGGTTATCGCTTGGTCTGTGACGCGCCCGCGGCCCTCTCGCCTGCAGAACTCGAACGTGGAAAACCTGCCGCCCCACATCATCCGGCTGGTCTACAAGGAGGTCTCCACCCTGACGTCGGACCCGCCAGAGGGCATCAAGGTCTTCCCCAACGAGGAGGACATCACGGACGTCCAGGTCACCATCGAAGGACCTGGTGAGATGTGGGGGGCCTGGCTGGCTGCCTGGGGGGCGTGGCTAGTGGCTGCAAGGGGGTGTGGCTTTCCTCCAGGGCCACCTCCCCCGCTCTGTGAGGCTGCAGGAGTTGATCTCTGCCTGAAGAGGGCGCTGTGACCCCTGTTCTGACCTCAATGTGCCACTGGGGCTGCTGTCCCGGGGGCTCAGCTGGGGAGGGGGACTCAGCGGTGGGGCGCTCTCCCCTTGCAGTCCCCGCTGACCCCCATGCCGCATCTTCTGGTGCTTGGGAGTCGCCGGTCCCCTGAGGTTTTTCCAAGGCGAGGGGGCAGGAAGTAGTTACTCTGCAGTGTCGCTCGGAGACAGGATTCTGCACTTCCTGTCCTAAACTGTTGGGGTGTGGCCATGCCGGGTGAGATCTCCTCCCCACCCACATGCACCGTGCTCCTGGCACAGACAGGGCCTTCCTGAGGCACGGGGGTCACTCAATACGCTCCCTCCCCAGCCGTGACTTGCTGTCATCTTCCCCTGTAGTCCCCAAGCCTTGTGGGGCTGTTCTTGGGGTGGGAGGGTATCCCAAGGAGGTGGGGGGCTGGCACGTGGGAGGGGGATCCCTTCTCACCCGTTCTGCTCCCTCGCCAGAGGGGACGCCCTACGCCGGGGGCGTCTTCCGCATGAAGCTCATCCTGGGCAAGGATTTCCCGGCCGCGCCGCCCAAGGGCTACTTCCTCACCAAGATCTTCCACCCCAACGTGGGCGCCAACGGCGAGATCTGCGTCAACGTCCTCAAGAAGGACTGGAAGGCGGAGCTGGGCATTAAGCACGTGCTGCTGGTGAGTGCCAGGCTGGCCCGAGGGGGCGCTGTGCTGTGGGGAGCAGGGCCCAGCAGGGGGCGCTCTCCCCTGGCAGGCAGGTCTGCGGGAAGTTGATCTCCCAGATGAAAGGGAGACCCCAGGGTCTGGGGTACAGGGTCATCAAAGGGGAGCTGCAGGGGTTGCCAAGCCCAGGGTTTGCTAAGGCTGTCAAAGCCGCCTCTGGGGGTGGGACGTGGGGGCTGGCTACCCGGGGACCCCTCACCCGGCGCTGGGATGCGGCCCCTCTGGGGTGGGGTGCAGGGGCTGAGTATACGGGTTAGGGCAGCGCAGAATTCTGCGTCTGAAGCTGCAGGGAATCCCCCGCCCCCCAAGATCTGATAAGCTGGGCCGGGTTTCCAGTGCCCGGTGCTACCCCAGCTGCCTGTCCCCAAAAGGGATCGGCCAAAGCGGCGCCGATGGGTTAAATGTCCTGCTGCCCAGCTGGGTGTTTCCTTAGCTCTGATGCCAGGCGGCTTTAAAACCTTAAAGGGACCCCCGGTTTCAAACGCCACGCAAGCTCCCTGAATCCCCTGGGACGATTCCTCCAGCCCCTGTGTCCCATTCCCCCCCATTCTCCTCTTTCTGCCTGGGCGATCGTTCCTGCTGACCCCCCCCGGGGGCGACGGGCAGAGCCGAGCGAGGGGCTGTGGTGTGGGAAGACTCCCCCGTTTTTTTCCCCCCTTCCCACTCCCGAATCAGCCCGCTTCTAGCACATTAGACGTCTTCATCCCCCCCCCCCCCCCCCGCCGCCCTTCCAACAGAGTCACGTCCACCTTTGCTCGTCCGATTACTCAAATGACCCCCCTGCCACCTCAAGATATTGACATCCGCAGCTAAGCGGGTGGGGAAACGCTTCTGTCCCCGTAGCCCCTGTCCGGGGGGAATAACCCGTCTGGCAGCATGGCTGTATGCGTGCTTGGGGTTGGGCTGGTGTGGCTTTGCTAGTAGTCTCTGCAGTGTAGACGTACCGTTACTCCGTGCCTCAGTTTCCCCCTGTACAACGGGGATAGCTGCCCTGCTCTACCTCCCGCTGCCTGTTGTCGCATCCCGTGGCCAGGCCTCAGTTTCTCCGGAGAGCCATTCAGTTGAGTGCCCGGGGTTGGGAGTGGCTGGGATCTCGGTACAACCCGGAGCCGGAAAGCAGGGCAGGCCGAAGGAATCCTGGCTTTTCGGAGCGGCCGTGGATCTCGGATCCCACGCGGTGGGGAGACGCTGCTGGGTGGGAGGGTGGCTGGGGGCTGGTTAGGCCGTGGACGCTCGGTCTTTCTGCGCTCTATGATCAGATACTTCCACAGGGTCCCCACAGGCTGTGCCAGCCGTGTGCTGGGAGTGGGAATGGCCCCCAGAATGTCCCCCTGCACTGGGGCTATTCCTGGCTCCACAGGGGCCATACAGGGTGGATCAGGGCAGAGGTGACCTGGACTGGGGCTATTCCCTGCCCCCCAGGGATGGACTGTGTCTTTACCCATCCCTGAGGCTCCCTCCCGCTCCCTTTAGCACT
This sequence comes from Dermatemys mawii, assembly GCA_007922305.1. Lineage (NCBI taxonomy): Eukaryota > Metazoa > Chordata > Testudines > Dermatemydidae > Dermatemys > Dermatemys mawii. Next base: position 49,508 of record ML679544.1, read on the forward strand.
GGCGTGTGGATGGGTCCCCGGGGCGTGGGGAGCTCAGTGGGTGGTGAGGCCAGGGGCTGGTATGCTGAGGGCAGGATGCTGTCCAGGCGCAGTGGGGCATGGGGTGGAGGACAGACAACCCAAAATCCCCTCCTGGCGGCTCTGTCCCTCTTTGCCATTGTGCTCTGCGACGGCCACGCTTCCCACCAGAAGTGGTCGCATCTCAGCGCAGGGCCGGGGCGCTGGGAGACGAGCTCAGGGCCCCTCGCCCCAGGCTCTCACCGATGATCCCCCGGCCATCGGCGGCTCAAGCCTGTGCCCTGCCCATCAGGTTTGGGTGGCCGCTGTGGGGGGCCGGGCGTTGGAAGCCCCTGAAGGAAGGGCTCTGGGGTGCTGAGCTGCTGGCATGGGTGGCCCTGGTGTGATGTGAGGGGGGGCACATAGGCCCTGGCTTGGGAGGGGCTGGGGGACTGTGGTGGGAAGAGGGGGAAAAAGGGGCCCTGCTGGGGGGCCCTGGCGTGGTGGGAGGAGGGAAAAGGGGGGGCGCACAAGGAGGGGATGGGATTTGGTTCATCAGGCATCCTGGGAATAGCGGGGGCTGGGCAGTGGCCCCCAGGGGATTGAGGGGGACAAGGAGGCCATGACATGGCCCTTTGGAAGTACCGAAGGAGCAGCCCCTTTCCGGCCTGTCTCCTGCGCTCTGTGGGGCAGGGAGTGTGAACAGGTAGAGCCCCCTAGCATGGCAGGGCCCAGTCTGGCCTGTAGACCTACCCACACCGGCCTGGCTGCCGGCTTCACCCTGCTGCCCCTCACCCGCTGGTCTGGGCACCTTCCTTCCCCAGCTCCTGCCCCACAGCGCTCCCCACAGACACTGGGTCTCTAGCCAGCAGCTGGGACCCTTAACTAGGAAGCGAAACTGACTAGAAGGTCAGCGGCAACTGAGGAGACATTGCCGTGTTGATTTTCGCCTGCCTCCATTCTAGGGGTGCCGCAGCGGATTTGGGGGCGCCCCAGATCTGTTGGCACCTAGAAAGACCCGACCCAGAGGCATGTGGCGGGGGAAGGTTTGGGACTTGTCTGGCTGTGGTGGGTGCTTGGGGGGCCACCAGCCCTGTAATAACCGAGACCAGTGGGGCCTCCTGGCCTGCCAGGGGAAGGGGCTGGACTGGAGGGAGCCCCATGGCACCTCGGCTTGTCTCCTTCCCTTGGGAATGAAACTGTGGGGAGCCCCCCGTCTCAGATTAACCCCGCCCCCTCTCTGTGCCCCCACTCCCGCAGACCATCAAGTGCTTGCTGATCCATCCCAACCCTGAGTCGGCCCTAAACGAGGAAGCGGGGCGCCTCCTCCTGGAGAACTACGAGGAGTACGCCGCCCGGGCCCGCCTGCTGACCGAGATCCACGCCCAGCCCTCCAGCCTGCGGGGGGCCAGCAAGGACCCTGCCGAACCCTGCTCCTCCTCCGCCGCCACTGGGGGCGAGGGCCCCATGGCCAAGAAACATGCTGGCGACAGGGACAAGAAACAGCTGGCGAAGAAGAAGACGGACAAAAAACGGGCACTGCGGAGGCTCTAGGGGGGCCCAGGGCCCGGCTCGAACCATGGACTGGGGGGGGCGGGGCGGGGGGTCCAGGCAGGGTTCTAATAAAACTGTCCCTTTTCCCAGCTTTTTGTTAAGACGCTTTGGTATTTTACCCTTTTTTCAATCTTAAGTTATTTAAGTTATAAAAGAATCTATTAAAGGACTTTTTTTTTCTACGGAAGGGTTAATTTATTCCCTCGTCACCAGGGCATCCTTGATCCTTTGAAGGGGAGGAGGTTGGCAGTGCCTGGGTTTAGACCTGTTCCAGGGATGTTGCCAGAAGAGGGGGGAATCCAGCCACCAGGGGGCAGAACTGCCCTATATGTTCAGAGAAAGATTTGAATCTGTCTGATCCAACATAGCAGTCCTGGCTCCCAGCCCCCACTGCTCTAACCACTAGATCCCACTCCCTTCCCAGAGCTGTGGGTCAACCTCTGTTCAATCTGAGGGCCCTAGTGGAGGTAGGAGCTCTGGCACATTCCTCCTCACTTTAGCTGTTACGTTGCAGTGCTGGAGTCCTGCTTCTCCCAACACCCAAACTATCAACCCCTAAACACCCAGCACCAACTTCCTCCAGCTGGCTCCCCCTGAGCGTGTGTGCAGGGGAGGCCAGGGTGGGATAGGTGGGGGCATCTACACAGGACACCCAGGCAAATGAATCCAAATTAAAGGTGTGGGTTCATTAAACCTCTTTGTGGGTGTTTTTTTCTGAACTGAAGTGACCTGAATTTGGTTTAGTTTAATTCCCATTGGCAAGGAAGGAAGATAAACCAGTCTGCTTTAGGTCTGAGTCAGATCGTCCACCTAGGGACCAAAACACTCAGTGGGAGGAACTGTTCTGTCTGTGCCTTGGCAGACGATGCGTCCCAAAGCTTTCCACCTATCTCCACTACTGCAGGTGTGGGACCAGCAAGCTGGGGGGTGAGCCAAGCCTGGAAGTGGTGCTGCGTTGCCATTTAAATGGTCATTTAACAACTTTCTTTGCCAAAAATGCTAACGATCTTGAATCCAATTTCAGTATTTTTTTTAACAAAATCAATATCTTAGCCCAAACCAGAAAATTAAGTTGTTGACAATTATGGGTGATGTGTTTGGTTTGGGGCTGGGCCATTTTTCATCAGAGAAACAAAAAATTTTGACAGGCTTTCCTGGGGCCCTGTTACTGCTGAAGAGAGCCCCCCAACAATGGTAGCATGCTCATCTCTTACTTGTATAGAGTGACCCTATGTTGTACTAAGAGTCTCTTGCTTTTTTTCCCCAGTGAGTCAGTCAAGCTTTACCAGCCCAGAGGTTGGGCAGCCAACGTCTTACGTTTTCACAGTGTTTTGTCCAACTTTCATATAGTAAATACATGGTTAACGTGAGTTAAAAAGGCCAGGCATGCTTCCTTGTGAAAAATCTGTGCAGCAGATCACATTAGAGCTGTGAAAATATCAGTTTAGAGGCACTGATTTGTCATTAAATAAGATGATGGAGGCTTGTGGCACCTTATTTATCATGTATCTGGCAGTGCCCAAAATGTGCTGATATTGCTAACGTCTTTCCAAACAAAAATAAGGCACAATGGGACTTCTGTAACATTTCTGCGCTACCTTAATCGAGATGAAATGCTTCATTTCGGGCACTTTGTGCTTCACCTAGGAATAAAACTAGGGTTCTTCTTCGAGTGATTGCTCAGGTCCATTCCAACTCCCTCCCACCTCCCCGTTGTCGGAGTTTATCCAGCAAGAAGGAACTGAGTTGGGGGTGTGGGTCGGCAAGATCATATATATATGCCGTTGTTTAGGCGCCGCTCTAGGGGTCTCTCTTGCCAACCCACGGGTACTGCTGGGGGAAAAAATTCCAGGACCTTGCATGCACGGCGCACACACACCGATTGGAACGGACATGAGCAACGCATCTCGAAGAACAACAGTTACAAGGTAAGCAACCGTTCTTTACGTTTTCCCACTGCTTGGAAACCCCGCTTATTAAACTAGCTAATGCCATCGGTCTATTTACAGTATAACGTTGATATAGAGTTGTAACTAACATTAAGACTGATGCCCACTGGACATTTAAAACTAAAAAGTGGCTTTGTAAAAATGACGTAGGTTTCCAGCTCTATTGTGTCTCAGTCAGGGTGAAGAGCCTTGGGAGGTATCTTCACACTAGTTCAAGGTCACAGACTCATGGCTCTCCTATATTAGTCATTTGAAATAACATCTGTGATCATCTGACAATATAAACAGTTATTTCTTTAAAATACACCCTTATAACTTCTGTCGTATCGAAAACAACTTTCCGGGCCACAAAAAAGAAAACAGAAAGATGAAATAGGATGAGTTATACAAGCACAGAAGGGTTCCGTACTTAAGCTTGTATGTCATGAAAACAACAAACTTGATCAAGATCAACTAACTGCAGAAGAAAAATTTTATGAAGCTCAAGAAACGCAACAGCAGACGGAACAATCATTTGAAACAGATGAAGACACAAACCGAGAAATTACAGCCGTTGAAACTGTACTAGCGTGGGATTTAGATAACGTTGGCACAGGGCTCCAATCTTTAAACGACAAATTCTGTGGCATTATACTTGAGAAAGGCCCTGTGAGAATAAAAGTTCTTGAATATCCTAAAGACATTAGAGGTAGGAGATTCACAGAAAACAATTACTACAAAAGACTTTCTAACGGTGAAATTGTCAACAGACGGTGGCTTGTGTACTCTAAATGCAAGAATGCTGTATTTTGTTTCCCATGCAAGATTTTCAATAGTTGCAATTTTAAGATAGCAACCATGGGTATTAATGATTGGCAAAATCTTAGTCACATATTACCGCAATATAAAAGGAACACCACCACATTGAAAGTATGCACAACTGGTGTGAGCTGAGTGTAAGGTTAAAAAAATCAGACAACTTCTGATGCCCAGAATCAAACATTGCTGGAGTCAGAGAAGCAGCATTGGTGTCGTGTTCTTGAACGTCTATTAGCTATTGTTGAATATCTAGCAACAAACAATCTTGCTTTTAGAAGAAGCGGTGAGAAATTATATCAGCCCCAAATTGGCAATTTTTGGGCCTTTTACAATGGCTGGGAAAATGTGACACAGTGATGAATGAATATCTCCAAAGAGTAACTGAAAATGAAATACATGACCACTATTTGGGACCAAGAACTCAAAATGAACTGACCATGCTAATGAGTGGTAAAATGAGACAAAATTGTTTCATTGGTTACTTTGGCAAAATATTTTGCCGTAGTTCTATACTGCACTCCGGAAGTAAATCATAAAGAACAGATATCGTTAGTAGTGAGATTTGTCAACATTAGTGATTCAGCACAGCTCACAGTTAAGGAATCGCTTACCACATTTTTAGAAGTAGAGGACGCTACAGGTTTTGGACTTCCTCAAGCCCTCCTTGAGGAACTAAAATGAATGGGAATGTCCATAATGAACATTAGAGGACAAGGCTAATATAATGGTGCCAATATAAGATGATGCATTTCTGGTGTGCAAACTAGATTGCTGGAAGAAAATCCACGAGCCTTTTTTGGGCCATGTGGATGCCACCGCCTTAGTTTGATTGTGTGTGATACGGCCAAGTGTTCTGTAGAAGCGGTTTCTTTTTCTGGTTTGCTGCAACGCAGGTATGTGCTCTTTTCAGCTTCTACTCAGTGATGGCAAATATTCAGAGCCCATGTCAGCGGTATCACCGTTAAGCCTCTATCCAAGACGCGCTGGGAAAGCAGAGTAGAAAGTGCAAAACACTGAGATATCTATCTGAGGAAGTTTACGAAGTCCTGCTATTTCGGAAGAAGCCAGAGATCCAAAAGCTACAAGTGAAGCAGTCATTGGCCTCTGAAACATTCAGCTTCAAATTTCTAACATCTGTCGTAATCTGGTGTGACGTTCTTCTTAAAATCTGTCAAGTGTATGCAAAACAATGCAGAGTCCAACAATACAGCTAGATTCAACACTTGCTTTACTAAACAACACATGAGACTTTTTAGTGAAATACAGAGAAAATGGATTCAAAGAAGCACAGGTTACAGCAAGAGAGCTCGGTGTAGAACCAAAATTTCCATGTCCGAATGTGACGGGAGTTTCAAGGAAGGAAAGGTGGGAAGGATAGCTCAGTGGTTTGAGCATTGGCCTGCTAAACCCAGCATTGTGAGCTCGGTCCTTGAGGGGGCCGTTTAGGGACCTGGGGCAGAAATCTGTGGGTGAGATTGTGGCCTGCATTGTGCGGGAGGTCAGACTAGATGATCATAATGGTCCCTTCTGACCTTAAAAGTCTATAATGAAGAAGCCAATGAGCCCATAGACAATCCAGAAAATAAATTTGAGGTTGGACTTTTTAATGTTGTGATGGATAAAGCAATATCTGCCGGTGATGAAAGGTTTAATACCTTACGAGCCCATCATGAGCAGTTTGGGGTTTTGTATGACATAATTCAACGAAACAGGAACTCAAGAGCAGCTAATGACAAAGTGCAAGAACCCAGAGAGCCGCCTGAAGCACGGTGATAGTTTTGATTTAAATGGAGTTGAATCGTACAAAGAATTGAGAACCTTGTCATCAATGTCGCCACATGCAAAATCGGTGCTGGACATTGTACAGTTCATTCATACCAGCAAACGTGTTGACATATATCCCCATGTGTACATCGCCAATCATCTTCTACTGACAATTCCTGTAACCGCAGCATCAGGAGGACGGAGGGTCTCAAAACCGAAGCTCATTAGAAACTATCTCCTCTCTACAATGAGTCAGGGACGCTCGACTGATCTTGCTATTCTTGCAATCGAACAAGACATCTCTTGGCCTTTGTCATACGATGACTTTATTACCTGCCTCTGGATACTTCCACCGCATGCATCCGACGAAATGGGTATTAGCCCACGAAAGCTTATGCTTCAAAACTTTTGTTAGGCTTTAGGGGGCCACAGGACTCTTTGTCGCTTCTGAAGATCCAGAAGCTACCTCTCTGGTTCTTGACACGATTACTGATTTTTGCAGTCAAAAAAGCCAGAGCGGTGGCTTTGAATTAAAAACAAACCCTTGTTTCAATACCTCTTCGGCGAAATTGCCAATAAAATGTTGACAAATTTAAAAAAGTATATTATTTGCATCATTCTGTCAATAAATCAGATTTTTTTCTATAGCGCTACTTCGTTAGTGCTAGCTCATCAGCATTACAGTGTGCTTAATTAAGTTAAACTGTTTTAAATAAAGCGCAGGGGGCAAGTTTTCCAATACCGTGAGCTTATGTTTGTATTGCTAAGAGCAAGTCAGAAATAGGGGCACCAAATTAATAATCCCACCTAGGGCACCATAAATCCTAAGGACGGCCCTGGGGGGAGCCCAGAGCCCCTGACTCCCCACTGGCAGCCCCCTGCTAGTCCAGCCCTGGGCTCCCCACAGCCCTGCCGGTGCCCCTCACTCCCGACCCGCAGCCCCTGCTAGCCCAGCCCTGGCTCACGCCTCCCCCTGTCCGCCAGCTGTCTGTGGGGCGGGGTGGGTGAGTGAGCGCCAGGGATGGAGGGCAGGGACCCTGGGAACAGGAAAGGTCCTTTGTAAACAGGGCTAGAGGCCTCCCCCCCCCCCGTCCCCCCCAGTCCTGGGAGAGAGGCAGCCAAGATGTTAACCCCTGCTCTGCCGGAGCCAGAGGCTCCCGGATGCCTGGGTTCTGCTGGATGGGGCTGGGATCCACCACCCCCTCCGTGTCTCGTGTGTCCTGAGGGGGCAGGGGGAGCAGAGGGGCTGGGACTGGGGTTTGGAAGCTGCATTTTTGCAAGTCGCCTCCCCTCAATGGCTGGGCTGCTGCCCCCCTGCCCAGGACTCTGCCCCATGCGGGTGGGCTGGATGGGGCCCTGCCTGTAATTCACACCCGTCTTGCTGGGGTGGGGGTGGGGGGCAGGAGGAGGCTCTGATGCCTGATTCCGGGATGCAGCCCCAGCGGAAGGCCCCAGCCCTGCTCCACCCCCCCCCCCCAGTATCCCCCCATCTCCTCAGAGACCCTCCTCTAGTGGACTGGGGCGGGGGGGATGGCTCAGATTCCAGGGCCCAGCCAGCTCTGGACCGGGGTGGGGGTGGGGCATTGTGTGATGGAGGCACCTTGGCATTTAACTGAGACCCAGCAAACTCGTTTTACACACAAGGTGGGAAGTGAACGGTGGGTGGCCAGCCAGGATTCACTTGCCGTCTGGGCTCCTCTGGGGCCGGATGGGAGCCGGCGCCCCCTAGAGGGGAAGGGCCCTGGGCCCCATTCCCCACCCACCCCCCCGAGCCAGCCAGTCCCCTCTAGGGCGGGGGTTATGTTTTCAGTGGGGGGAGATCCATTCTTTAGGGCACTGCCCCCCCGATGCTTCCTCTAACCTCAGCCCCCACCCCCCACTCAGCCCCGGTGCGGGATGCAGATAAGCTGGGGGGGCGGAGGGGGGGACGCCGGGCACCTCCTGGGCCCAGGGCTGCAAACAATGCACTGACCTGGCCGGAGCCGGGCCCGGGGCTGATAAGCTCCGGCTGTTTACACACAGAGATGGCAGCAACTGGGCGGGCGGCTCCCACCCGGCCTGGCACGACACGGGGCCCTGGTGCCCCAGAGCGGCCCTAGGGGGCGCTGCACTCAGGGGGGTGCCACTCAGTAGGGGGCTCCCCGTATAACCAGCTCCCACCACGAGGGGGCAGCGGTGGCTGATCTACCCAGCCCCAAATCACTACCCTCCTCAGAAAACTTTATAACTAGCCCAGCCCCTGAGCAGCCGCTCGCCGGAGCAGAGGGAGCTATTTGGGGCACAGCCTGCGGAACTCCTGGCCACATGATTCTCTGCATGGGCAGGAGCTCGGTATCCAGGTGAATTAGTCCGTAAGTGCACCTGGGGGGGGGGGGTCTCATGCCTTTCCTCCATAGCAGCAGCTGCTGGTTGCTGCTGGAGGTGGGATGCCGCGCTAGATGGGCCCATTGGCGTGTAGTTCATGCGGCAAGAGGGCTCCAACTGGAGTCTGAGGCAGGGCTGGAGGTTGTGATGTCTGTACGCAAGGGGAGTCGGGTGAGGGAGTGTTGGGTTTAAAGGCGAATCCCCCGTGACCTGTGGTACAGGGGCAATGACACACAACACAGGGCAGGTTCCTTGCAGCAGAAGATGGGCTGGCTCAGCCAGGGGACTCTGGATGGTGGAAGAACTTGGACTGGATCCCCACGCCGGCCCAGATTGGACTCAGGATGGAGGCAGAACCCAGACTGGATCCCCACACCGGCCCGGATTGGACTCAGGATGGAGGCAGAACCCAGACTGGATCACAGAATTGTCCCGGATCGGACTCGGGATGGAGGCCGAACCGAGACTGGAGCCTCACACCGGTCTGGATCGGACTCGGGATGGAGGCAGAACCCGGACTGGGAGCCCCATGCCGGCCCAGATCAGCCTCTCACACCACTGCCTTCTTCTGCAGCTGGTCCCCCACCAGCAGGGTGAAGCTCCCGCGTCGCCAGCCCCTGATCTTGCGGCCCCGGCAGCGCCAAGCTAGGAAGCTCCCGGCCAGGCCCAGCACCCCGGCGCCCAGAAGAACCAGCCCCAGCACCCACATCACCGAGCCGTGGGCGTCCCGGGCGTAGGCCAGGGCCGTCACTGCCACCCCGATCAGTGCCGCCACCACGCTGAAGGGCAGGAGGCAGCCATGGCAGGTGCCTCCCACGCCGCCCGTGGCCGTGCTCACCAGACGCGGGTCCGGGCGCAGCTGGATCCGGACCTCTTCCGTGGCCACGTTCACCGTCACGCGGTCGGATGGCGCCGGGGGGGCAGACATGGCAGGCGGGGGGGGAGTGGGATGGGGCGAGCTCCTATCTGGGGAGAGAGAAGCCGGGGGGAGACGGGGGTTGGGGTTATGGGAACTGAGAGTTACACACCCAGATGCCTGCCCAAAGACTCTACAATAACATCCCCTCCACCTCCCGCCACAAGGCCCCAAAAGGTGGGGTTGTGCCTTTAAACAAAGAATTGGCTCTGAAGATCCTAGAAAAACACCCCCCTGAGCGGAGCATAACATGGCCCTGCGGCCCTAAGACCCTACAATAAATATTCCTCTGCCATAGGACACCCTAATCACACCCCCAATCTGCCCCCTATGGGTCTGGGGGTAGGATTAGTCAACAGCTCAGGGCACCCCCATCTGCCCCTTACGGCCCTGGGAGGGGGCGGAAAGCGTGTGTGGGTCAGAAGGCCCCTGGCAAAGTGATCATGGCCCCATTGCATGGCAGAGCTGAGGGGGCGGCCAGGTCTCTGAGCCAGGTGCTGGGCCCCAGTGAGGCCCCCGGGGGGGCGATGGCCAGGGAACCGGGCCCAGCGGGTCCCGCAAAGTCGGCTCTAGAAGCCCCAAGGGGAAGTGTAAGGTCAGGAGGGGGTGGGGGGGCCTGTCAAGGGGGGAGAGATATGAGCCGGAGCGCGGGCGGGGGGGTTCCCAAGAGGCCGGGTAAGGCACAGGGGTGGGAGGGGAGCCCTGCAGATGTGCCAGACAGTCCGGATGAGAGCCATGCAAGTGGGTGGGCTGAATTTCAGCTGGGGGGGGCAGGGCGGGGTCGGGGGGCAGCTGTGCGGTGCGCTCCAGCTGTGCAGGGGGTCCCAGCTGGGGGGCAGGGCCGAGGTGAGGTGCCATTCCAGATGTGGCGGGCGAGGCAGATGTGAGGCAGGTGCGCCAGGACGTCCCAGCCGTGGGGCGCCGGGCAGGTGCCAGGCGGGGGCTCCTCTCCCCACTGCCCCCCGGGTTCTCCTTTAACCCTCCAGCATTCAGCCCCTCCGCTGCCCACCCCGAACGCCGCCAGGCACTGCCCCGGGCCCCATGGGGAAGGGGGGGTCACGCGGCCCGTTCCCCCCCCACCCTGCTTACCTCTCAGCTGCCTGGGGCCTCGACCTTTCGAGCGCTTGGGTTCTTCACTTTTTCTTTTTCCTCTTTCACGTTCCCTCCGTCCTCCCTGGCCAGCTCCCTGCCCCCTGCTCCAGCCCTTCGCGCCTCCTCTTTCTTTTTCTTTCTTTCTTTCTTTTTCTTTCTTTCTCCCCGTCCCAGGCTCCGTCTCTCCCTTATCTGCCTGGCTGGAGTCCTGTAATTTTGTTTCCTCTCTAACATAGCCCTGGCCAAGTCCCCTGGCACCCCACCCGCCCCTGCCCCCGCCCCTTGGCACTTGGCGGCTCCGCTCGGCAGATGAAATGATAAGGGGCGAGTTAGGCAGTTCCTCGGCCGGGCGGGCAGCACCAGATGGGGACTGGGTCACGCCCCCCCCCCGCCCCCATCTTCCCCCCTCCCTCCCCGCTACAGACACACACACGCACACAGACCAGCCCCTCCAGCAGTGGGCGGCAGAGACGCGTGCACGCGCGCGCACGCACACACACGCACACACACACACACACACACACACACACACACACACACAGAGCAGGGACCAGCCCCTCCAGCAGGGGGCAGCAGGGACAGGGACACACACACACACACGCACAGTAGAGCATATCCCCTTCAGCAGGGGCATACACAGCACTGCCTCACAAATACACACTTGCAACCCAGCCACACGCCCCTATACCATCACACACGCCTGTCCCAAACCCACACACCACATGTATGTGTCAACACACCAGAGAGTTACGTGGCTGGTGTGGGAATGTGGACTGCCACTGTGCCTCATGGGAGTTGTAGTTCTGTGTTCCTAACATCCCAATTCCTGCCCTCAGCCCTGTTCCCTCAGCTGGACTCCATCTCCCATGATGCACCATGACTGCCTCCCAGGCTCAGCTGCTGCAGTGCCTCATGGGAGCTGTAGTTCAGGGACCCGGATACCCCCACTTTCCCCTAAGGGCTGCTCCCCCGCTGGAGTCCATCTCCCATGATGCACCATGGCCTCCTCTCTTAGCTCAGCTACTGCAGTGCCTCATGGGAGTTGTAGTTCTGTGTCCCTAACATCCCCATTCCTGCCCTAGGCCACATTTCCTCAGCTGGACTCCATCTCCCATGATGCACCACGGCCTCCATCATGAGACAGGTGGATTTTCCATCACCTGGTGTGTTGACAGCAGGACTAGTTGTCGTTCTAAGTGAGCTGCTCTAGCTCAGCCGTCAGATATGGGCTGGAATGAGGCTCTGACCTGGGTTACAGGAAGACAGAAACAGCCAGAGTGGGTCAGACCTGAGGCCCATCTGCCCCAGTATTCCAGCACCAACAGGGTGTCAGAGGACTCTAGAAATCCTGCAGAGGCAGATAGGAGGGAAGTGGTTAGAACAGGGAGGGGCTGGGAGCCAGGACACCTGGGTTCTATCCCTGGCTCTGGGAGCCGGACTGAGATCTAGTGGTAAGGGTGGGAGGTGGGGGCTGGGAGTCAGGACACCTGGGTTCTATCCCTGGCTCTGGGAGCGGGGCTGGATCTAGAGGTTAGAGCAGGGAGGGGCTGGGAACCAGGACACCTGGGTTCTATTTCCAGCTGAGGGATCACAAGGCGCAGTGCTGGTACTCGGGAGCCCGGGCCCTGCCCCTCCCTCATCGCCAGGGTCCCGGGGAGGCGTTTAGCTGCCTGGCTCCTCGGGACACTTGTCCCCGGAGGCCTGCAGGAAGGGGAGCCGAAAGCTTTGGTCCCCTCAGTCCCATCAGCTGGTGATGCTGTCCCCTTTCTGCGCCCTTCCCCCCATGTTACGGAGCCGGGCCCAGCCCCTCCCCATCCCTGACGGATCAGCCGTGACACTAATGCTGCTTTGCTGACAGATCCGTCCCCCCAAAGCCGATTGAGCATATGGCCCAAGGCACAGAGTGGGCTATAATTAGCCGAGGCCCATTCCAATTAGCCACCGAGGGGCACTTGAAACAGCTCTGGGAGGAGAGTGGGGTCTAGTGGTTAGAGCAGGGGGGGCTGGGAACAGGACTCCTGGGTTCTCTTCCCGGCTCTGGGAGGGGAATGGGGTCTAGTGGTTAGAGCAGGGGGGCTGGGAGCAGGACTCCTGGGTTCTCTTCCCAGCTCTGGGAGGGTGTGACAGGATCCATGGGGCACAACCCAGAGCTGGGGTACCGCTGAGCTCCCTGGGCTGTGACCCACAATGCTTTGCTAGTGCCACGCAGCAAACCCCTCCAGGCGCTGCGATCACTCAGCACAACCCCATGGGGAGCCCCACACCCAGCTAGATCGCGTGACTGCTCCCAGAGCCACTCACGAATCACCCCGAGAAAGGCACCAGCCCCAGCCCTGCGGCTCCCAGCCTTATGCCCCAGGGCTGTACTGTCGGGCCCGGGACAAGCTGAGAGTCCCCCAAGCAGGTCACCCAAACCCCACGGCGTTCGGGGACGTAGAAAGCAGGGTGGCTAACGCCAGGAAGCGGGATTTTAAGTGGAAGGCACAACAGGTCCGAGCTAGTCGCCAAAGAAAAGAAAAGATCAGTGTCCAGGCGACATCTTGAACCTTCTTCCACTGGGCAGAGTTGAGATCAGCCCGTTTCCTCAGCCCACGGGATGTTACAGTTTTTAAGAGCCAGGCCTCTCCCTTCAGTGGGGACGGGGGCGGGGGGCCGGAGCCAGGACACCCGAGCTCTCAGTGGGGAGTGGGGCAGATAGATCAGGTGGATGGGGTAGATAGAGGGGTTTGTTTAGGAGTGGGTGGATGGGGGGATTGGGGGTAGATAGATCAGGTGGATGGGGTAGATAGAGGGGTTTGTTTAGGGGTGGGTGGATGGGGGTAGATAGAGGGGTTTGTTTAGGGGCGGGTGGATGGGGGTAGATAGAGGGGTTTGTTTAGGGTGGGGTAATAGAGGAGGTGGCTGGGGATAGATCAGGTGGACGGGGTAGATAGAGGGAGTCAGTGGGGGGGCTGGGGGTGGATGGGGTGGATAGAGGGGTTTGTTTAGGGGGCAGGTGGATGGAGTAGATAGAGGGGTTTGTTTAGGGGCGGCTGGCCGGGGTCGATAGAGGGAATCAGTGGGGGGGCTGGGGGTATCTGGGCTGGGGGGGTAATAACAGCTGTGGAAGGCGGTGAAGCCGGCGTGGAGGTGAGCGCACAAGGACAGCGGCCGACAATGGGCCCCACGGCTCAGAGCTGCCGATCGTCCTCTAATCGCGCTAAAGAGCTTCTCATCCCCTGGCCGAAGCTGTGATCAGCCCTCCTGAAATAGCCTCGGGTGTGTCCGTCCGGGGGGGGGGCGCGGGGGCGTCTCACAGCCCCCCCGCCCCCCTCCCACCTTCCCAGGGAGTCTATATAAGCCGGGGAGCGCGAGGGCTCGGGAGAGAAGAGACGGAGTCAAGGAATCAACCTGCAAGTGCCAGAGATCAGGGTAGAGACTCGGGGCGCTAGGCCGGGGATCAGGGGTGCTAGGCCGGCGCTCAGGGCAGAGACTTGGGGTGCTAGGCCGGGGCTCGGAGCGAAGAATCGGGGCACTAGGCCGGGGCTCAGGGGCGCTAGGCCGGGGCTCAGGGCGGAGATTCGGGGTGCTAGGCCGGGGCTCGGGGCGCCATGGGGAACAGTAAAAGCGGGGCGCTGTCCAAGGAGATCCTGGAGGAGCTGAAGCTGAACACCAAGTACTCGGAGGACGAGCTGTGCAAATGGTACGAGAGCTTCCGGAAGCAGTGCCCGGACGGGCGCATCAGCCGGGTCGGGTTTGGGAAGATCTACGCCAACTTCTTCCCCAACTCGGACCCCAAGGTCTACGCCCGCCACGTCTTCCGCAGCTTCGACACCAACGACGACGGGACGCTGGACTTCCGGGAGTACATCATCGCCCTGCACCTCACCTCCTCCGGCAAGACCCACCTCAAGCTGGAGTGGGCCTTCTCCCTCTTCGACGTGGACCGCAACGGCGAGGTCAGCAAGAGCGAGGTGCTGGAGATCATCACGGTGAGTGCGGGGCGAGGGGGGACGCGCTGCGAGCTTCCCTGCAGCAGTGCCCAGAGAGGGTGCTGTGAGCTTCTCCACAGCAGTGTCCTGAGGTGGTGCTGTGAGCTCCCCCCCACAACGGTGTCCTGAGGGGGTACTGTGTGGGGATGCTGCGAGCTTCCCTGCAGCAGTGGCTGGGGATGGGGGAACAATGTGTGTGTTCCCACAGCGTGTCTTGAATTTCAGCCCCAGAAAGTGCAGGCGGGAGGGGAACAAGGTGTGCTGTGAACTTCCTTCCCAGCAGTGCCCTGAGTAGGGGGTAGAGGCGCAGGCATGCCGCGGCACCCGGAGAAGATTCCTGGTGCCCAATGAGCCAGAATGTTTCCCCCCAGTTCCAACCGTGATTCCCCGTCCTGGCAAATGAAACCGATTCCTGCTCGTCCTGCCCACCGGGGCAACCGGCTCCCTCTGCCAGCGTCACAGCCTGTCCTCAGGGCCCCCCACCTCTGAGGCTGGGCTTCCCCACTGAACCCCTCGCCACCTGTGTCTGACGCTCCCATGAACAGAGGCCTGACCAATGCAGCGTCAAAACGGGCCCATCTACCCCGGTATCCCGCCTGCTCCCCAGGCCCGTCTAGCCCGCTGTCATCCCCCAGCTCCTGAAACACGCCCGCAGCCAGCCCGTTCGGGGAGGGGCCTGAGGGCTGCCTGACCCCCGGGCAGGTGGCAGGATGACGCCGGGCAGCATGACGGTGGATTAGCCCCGATCAAGGTTTGCGTAGTTCGCAAATGGCATTAGCCGCCCCTGATGGGACCCCCCCCCCCCGCAAAATCCTGTTACGCTAATTTCCCTGGGCTGAGCCTCTTGGCTGCCAGGCGCCTGCCTGAGTGGAGGCTGAAAGCGGCTCCCCCCCCCCACCCCCCGGTTAATTTTATCAGGGCGGCCTCACCTGGCCCTTGCAGAGCCGCTGCTCCCGGGTCGGGAGGGGGGGGGGATCGGGGGCGCTCACCTTCCCCCACGGCCACAAGGAACAGGCCATAAGCTGGATTTGCCCCCGCAAAGAGGAGGAGGAGGAGGAGGAGGAGGAGGAAGGCTGGGTGGCGGGGCGGGGAGTGGCTTTGCAATGAGAGAGGTCGCGCTAATTCCCAGAGGGGGCCAAAAACCCAGTGATTGTGGCGTTCACGGCACGCAGAGGGGTGCAAGGGCAGGAGCTGAGGATGGCAGGGGCTGCGTAAATGATTCATTCCTCTCTGAGGAAAGAACCCAGGAGTCCTGGCTCCACCCTCCCCCATGCTCCAACCACTAGACCCCACTCCCCTCTTAGAGCCAGTGAGAGAATGCAGGAGTCCTAGCTCCCAGACCACCCTCCTCCAACCACTAGATCCCATGCCCCTCCCAGAGCCAGGGACAGAACCCAGGAGTCCTGGCTCCCAGTCCCCGCCCCCCGGCTCCAACCACTAGACCCCACTCCCCTCCCAGAGCTGGGAATAGAGCCTGTATTGCAATCTATGGGTTGCCTGCCCCCTAGTGGCCAAACCCCCCCTTTGCTGCTGATTTCCCCTGGCTATGCTCAGGCTGGCATCTTACACCCCAAGTCAATCTCTGTGGCACATGGGGTTTGAGCTCCCTTGGGACCAGATCAAGGCGGGACGGGCAGCTGTTCCCCTGACCTGAAGGCCTCAGGGGGGCCTAGGGAACTACCCGCTACTGGACTTCGGAGAGGCTAAAAGGTGGCTAAGATTATTTTTTTAAAAAATAAAAGGACGTTTCTGGGGAGGGGACGAGACCCAGGCAGGTTTAAACCGACTTGGTAGGAATCTGTCCCCGCTCCTAAGGAATGAGGAAGCCTCCCTGGAGCTGAGCTACTGAAAACTTCATAGTGGGCAGGGGCCTGGCTTTAAGTCACCCCCCGCTCCAACACCTCCGTTCCAATCACCGACTTTAATCCCCCTTTCTATGTGGATGTCAGACAGACCCTTTCAAACATGGTGATTTACAACCCCCGGGTGCCTTTACCCTTAGGGTGACCAGAAGGCAAGTGTGAAAATTTGGGATGGGAGTGGGGGACCCAAAAAAAGACCCAAAAATTGGGACAGACGCGGGGGATAATAGGAGCCTAGATAAGAAAAAGACTCCAAAATCGGGACTGTCCCCATAAAATCAGGACTTCTGGTCACCCTACCCTATATTTTGTGTGCCTCTTTGCTTCTTAGCAGTGTTCGATTTATATTTATTTAAGCAACTAAGTGAGCAATGTCCAATAGAAATTCAATGCTAGTCACACTTGTGGCTTTGAATTTTTCTTAGTAGCCACATTATAAAAAACCACATGCATTAGCCAGAATTCAATAGCCTATTAGCCACATGTGGCTAGTGGCAAACATATTGGACACCGCTGAACTAGGTAGTTTAATATCGTCAGGTTCTTATTCGTTGTACATTTTTCATAGGGGAGAAACCGGTGACTCTCAGCTTGCGGGGTTCCTACCGTCGCGCCATATTTATAAAGTTACATGTTTCTCCCCGGATTCTTGCTTTGTCTAGAAAAACAGCCTTTAACGCGGTGTTTTGGAGACAGGTTCCTGGATTCAAGAGGGGTTTGTAGGGTTTAAGAGATGCTAGTAAGATTAGGCCTTAGCGGAGTTTGTGTTAAATTCAGATTTACTTCGGAACAGATTTTGTTTTAAAAAGGAAAAATTCATCATTTAAATAGAGAATTGCCATAAAAAATTCAGGTTTAAATTTTTGAAAAAACAATTTTAAAAAATGTAAATAAAGACCAAAAATCACTGGTGTTTTAGCCACCCTGGTTCTGCTCCGGCAGGGTTAACCAGCGACCCACCGGCAAAGTCTCGTGTATTCAGAACAAAAGCTGGTGTCTGAACCTCTGCCCCTCCCGTCTGATCCCAAATTACCCGGCTATTGGTGACATCTGATCAGCTAATGCCTCTCCTAGCACGTATTCACCCTCACCAGCCGGGCTCTCTGATCCCCTGTAAATCGGGGATTAGCCCTTAGCTGCAATGGGCATGAACCTAGAGCGGGATCAGGGGGTAAGGTAAAGAGTCACCTGCTTGTTAATAGCAGGGGGAAGGGAAAATATGTCGATGGCCAGTGGAACTATCTGCCACTTGATTTTGCTGAGACGGCGACTGGGAGGCAAGACATTGGGGGCTTTGGGGTGGAAGTTCTTGGCTAGAGGGCAGGTGTTTCTGAGGCCCTGGCTAGTGGCCAGGGGAGGATCCCTGGGTGGGAGGATGAGTCTCACAAGGCATGGGTGGGGATGCAGGACTAGAGGCCTTGAAAATGGATCAGAAACCTCCTCTGGGAGGTTGCGGGTACTTGGCTGATTGGAATGCAGGGGTGTTTGAGACTCCTGGCAGGCAGCAAAGAGAATGTGTCTGCATCCATCCACCCACCCCTACACCTATCCCTCTGTCCATCCGTCCATCCACCCCTACACCTATCCCTCTGTCCATCCGTCCATCCACCCCTACACCTATCCCTCTGTCTATCCATCCACCCACCCCTACACCTATCCTTCTGTCCATCCACCCACCCACCCCTACACCTATCCCTCTGTCCATCCGTCCATCCATCCCTACACCTATCCCTCTGTCCATCCGTCCACCCACCCCTACACCTATCCCTCTGTCCATCCGTCCATCCACCCCTACA